>JAUZNJ010028630.1:0-15954 GCA_034780135.1 Jordanella pulchra | reverse complement strand
TGTGTATACATATGATGTAAATCATTGTAGATAACTCATAAAAATATTGTTACATCTGTGTTATTATTGCACAGGTCTACTTTCTTCATTTTTATAAATATTTCTTTCTATTTTTTTTAATTGTTTAGACCAGATTCTTTAACATATTACAACTCATCACAAACACACTAAGCATCGTAACATCTGAAATAGTGCTTAAACAAAATAAAACCACTTTTATGTTTTACTTTTTCACAAGCACCACTTTTTTCCATTAAGACCTGATAACTGTGAGGTTGTTTTTGATCAATACTTTTGCCAGCACCTGTGAACTAACTGCTAAAACTTTAACACTTAAACTGTTCCTCAAATTACTTAAAAGTTATTTTATTTTAAATTAACAGAAATACTTCGGTTACTAATATAGTAACAGGGCCACTGTAAAGAAAATAAAAAAGGACTAATTCATTAATTTTTGGATCAGGTATTAACCAGGCCTTTCTCTGTCACCTTCAGATAGCTCCGAATGCTGCAGCTAGTTTCCTTACTAGGATTAACAGGCAGAAAAACTCCCCTGTGCCTTCCACACTGGCTCTTCATTAGATTCTGTATTGATTTTAAAATCTTACTTCTTCCCTTTAGAGCCCCAAATGGCTTTGCACCAAAATTAATCACAGATTCTACCAAGTATTTAAATCTATATCTATGGAGGGTTCCCTGGTATTTGTTTCCTGACTGGGCCTTAAATTATCATCCTAAATCATCCTTTTGAACAGAAAATAATAGACCCTGTATGACTTACAGCGAGAGCAACCAAACAATCTCAGCCTTAAAAAATTAAAGAAATGTATTTTGATTAGAGGAAAAACTTTAGGGGTTTCTAAATAATATAAAAAAAGGTGAAAATCCATTGTCTTTCCTTTCCTGCCTGCATCACACCTTGGAGCAAGTTTAGAAAGCTTCATTAATATGCAAAGCCTCTTCCAAAGAGCCACTGGAAAAATCTACAGCCTTCTATCAATATTCTACACATCTGCCTATTTTTAGAGCTCCACGCTCTCCCTTTCTTTATGCGAGAGCAATTTTTGATCATTATGTTGGAAATTAAAAAGATGTTTTACTACATTGTATGAGAGAAATGAGTAAAACCACACACACACCCAATCTGCTTTAGTACCTTAATGCAGTAAAGAAGTTTTTATAGAGAGATGTGTGGTTCATGTTTTTGCTACCAAACTGATTCATGTATTTCACTTGAACTGCTGTGTCGGGTGAAAAAGTGCACATTGAGATTGCAGTTGGCTCTGTAAGAGGCTTTCACCTCATCACAAAGTGCTGAACAGCTTAGTGTACCGCAGCATATTATCAAGAGCCACAGCTGCCTTTTCTGGGTGATCTTCTTACATGTCCTCCTTCTGGAAACCTTTTCCTTAAAATGCCAAATTTTCACAGACAGGGTTGGTTAAAATGAAACCATTTCCAAACATTGATCCTGTTTCAGTGTTTGGTGCAAGTTGCTGAGACTTTTATGTGCAAGTCTTTCTAAAAGAACTGATTTTTATTTTTGTATCTCACTGATGCATACATATCTGACATCGAATTTTAATTGGTGCAGGAAATAAAGGACATTTTCTTCTTTTCATTAAAGCTCTTAAAAGTCTCTTAAGAGATCAAATCACTGCCTTCATTTACTGACATGTCCTCTGGGCTGTAACTGAGGCAGCTCTCTCCATTAAAGTGAAACACACAAATAAGTGGCAGCGACACAATCAGTGAATTGACAGTATAATGTGCAATTTTGCAGTAACTGCCTTTTTGGGGGGGTTAATTTCAGCTAACTCCAACATGTTACACTTCTTACCAAAAGCTGCTGAAAGCTTGTAAAAACAATAACCTTTATTTTTATTGATAATGCATTAATGTAGTTTTCCAAACATGTAATATCTTGAATATCATTCTGGAATATCAGCTGAATAAGCTGCTTTGTCGTAATTATTTTCTCAACTTTTTTGACTTCTCACGGCAAAGAAAAACAAGATTAGAGCTGCTGGTGGTTGATATTTTAATTTGCAGATCATAAATTGTTGTCATCCAGTGGGGAGAATATTGTATCAGGTGATACTAAGAGGCCCATGTCTGATTTGGAGCAAGTTTCTAAACCAGGGATCGAAGTCTAGAGAAAATGCAATAAAATTAGTGTTGTAAATGTATAGTCTGTACCTGTGTGTCCAGAGATCAGCAGAGAATTTGTCTACAATTCGGTTCCATTTCTCTCCAGACTAGTCTGTTACCTTTTGCTGTGGGTATGTTGAAATAAAAATCCTGCTTTTGTTTAACGAGCCTGTGTCAGCGGAGTCCTCTCTGGGGTGCTCATGTGAAGCAGAGAGAGTCCAAGCAAACGTATTTTATACACCACAATAACTTGTAAACAGAAGGAGAACCAAACATTCCTTTTAGGGTATGAATATGTTAAATGTACATATAAAATTATACTTGATAAGTTATAAATTATATTATAAATTATGCAGTCATGATGGGTTCTAATTTTCTAACCCACATGCAGAACACCACAGAAGACCAGGAGATTTGTAAGAGAAAATATTTTTGTAGAAATATAAGAAGGAATAGAATCCAAGAATGGATTCAGAGGTGGATCAACTCATTGGAGAAATGTAAAAAAGATGGTAAATAAAACTTTGCAGGAATGTTTGTAAGTAATCATTAAATGGGAGATCTTACTTGAAGAAGAAGTGGATTTCTGCGTGGAAGACAGGACTGTTCAGAAAATGGGGAAATATTCACTCTTTAGTTTTTATGGTCGAGTTCCAACAAGAGGCTTGAACCGAGAGGTTGAGAGTGGGGGACTGGATACAGCTTTGGAAGGCAGACAGGTTAATCAGGCTATCACACTTCCTTAGAGGAGCAGTTCGACTGACAGCAGGGAAGATCCAGAGAACTTGTTTACTCAGACAAAGGAGAGGAAGATTGACTCTGGCATCCAGTGGGTACATTCCATTGCATCACGATGAGAAACCTGGAGACATAGAACAACGTCTTGAGAACTAGAGAAGGACTGATTTCACAAATAAGCAAACACCCAGCTGGCTCAGAG
The DNA here is from genome assembly GCA_034780135.1 of Jordanella pulchra. Classification (NCBI taxonomy): domain Eukaryota; kingdom Metazoa; phylum Chordata; class Actinopteri; order Cyprinodontiformes; family Cyprinodontidae; genus Jordanella; species Jordanella pulchra. Next base: position 12,863 of record JAUZNJ010028630.1, on the reverse strand, counting down.
TACCATAACAGGCAAAACACTCCGGTGCCGAAGTGCAGGCCGACCGCTCCTTAAAAACCTCCTGATAACCAGCTGCAGGTGCATAGTATTCAGGAGACTCCGCACCAGGAAAAAAACGGTCTTGAGTCACCATCTACTGCATGAAGGATTAGCCACAAAGAACAGAACATTTAATTTTGTCTTTCTTTACCATTTGCCCATTAAACATTTCATTAATTAGTTTGCTTTCTCTTGTTTTTAAGCTATATATATTCAGACATATATAGCTTAAATAGATAGATAGCATATATGGATGATGTCAAAATATAGAATTTTAGGTGTAATCCGAATCCAAATAACACCAAAATGTATAGAAAAGAGGAAATGGATGTTTTTCGAGATTCCATGGGATTGTGCATGAGGACAAGAATGTCTTCCTTGAGTCCTATATACTCTGTACATGGACCTGTCTCCGTTTAGTAAAGCAGAGTTGCTTACTAAGCTGCATTTAAGTTCCCTTTACCAACAAGGTCATGTATAGAAATCTGACCTCAATTGCAGATAATGGCTCTGGGCTCAAAATACATTCACACTGAGCAACTTTTGAGGGCTTTTAATTAGAAGCCCAATGCCTAGATTCACTTAAAAGCGTAGGCATTTACTAATGAGTGCATGTGTTAAGTTATTCATCACAGGAGTTCTACACCCCCCCACCCCCACCCCCCGCGAGCAAAAACAAAACATCTACTGGCGGATTTTTCATGACCAGAGCCAAGAGCTTCCACCTAATTAAGTCAATCAACTCAGCAGCATTTTGGGGAAGCAATGTTATTTCTGTGTCATTGCTCAAACACGTGGACAAAATTGTTGGTACCCTTCATTTAATGAAAGAAAGAAAAAAAACACCATGGTCACGGAAATACCTTAAATCTGACCAAAGTAATAATAAGTAAAGACTCCAAAGATGCTTCAACAGAATGATTTCTAAAAGTAAACTCATGAAACAAGCCTGGACAAAAATGGTGGTACCCCTAGAAAAGACTGAATATAATGGGACCAAAGGGACATTTTGAATTAAGGTGTGTTCACTTATAACATCACAGGTGAGTCTACAATCTTGTAATCAGTCAGTGGGCCTATGTATAGTCACTGTGCTGTTTGGTGACAAGCAGTGTGTTCGAATCCAGGATCTGCCTCCTCTGAAGGCCAGATCCTCCAGCAGATTACGTCATAGGATGATCCCTTGGCCTATTTGGATTCGAAAACTATCGAGTTTTTGGTGTGAGGGATTGCTGTCGAGTCAATTATTCGATGAAATCAGCTGATTTTCCATAGATGAAAAACTTTTAACTGATCTGACTGTATGATTTGAATGAATTGTCCTTATGAAGTGCATTGAGATGACATGTGTTGTGATTTGGCGGTATATAAATGAACTGAATTGAATTGAACTGGTTTGCAGCCCGGCAACAACAGAGCTGTTTACGTCACATAGTTTCAATCGTGGCCCCTCGGTTATATATGTGTAGAAATAAAAAAATAACTGAGGCAAACTCTCCAGGTAGATGTATTGATGGAAATTCACAGCGCATGGTATGTGAGATACTAATATGAAGATTACTGCTTCAGTTCATTATAACAACTGCAATCCTTGTTGATTTTGTTATTTAATTTTCTTTTTCTCTGTCTGCTGCAGTTTCTATATCAATTTTCCACTGTATATATATTTGAAATAGGAACAAAGAGTGTTTGTGGCTCATAGCATTTAATTCAGATAAAGAGTCTTGATCTGGAGTAGATAAATCCTCTGTGGTCAAATGTCATTTAAATACCTACTGATCTACAAAATACATTTAGTACCTGTTTTTTTCAGTTCTGCACTGACTACTGTAAGCATCAGCATAATGTGTCAGTATGACTACCCATTGTACGAGTATTCACATCTGTAAATTCCCCACACGCACACACACCATCAAAAGCACTCTTTTCCATCTTAGTGTTGATTTATACATGACTAATAAGAAGACTGACTTCATGTTCCCAGCCTTGTTCTTTAAAACAGGGAGACTGACTCCTGTGAGTTTGTGGCTTTAACATGCTCTGCTCTCCTAGCAGCACCTCAGTGCTTGGATAGCTAATAGACCCTTGCGAACAGGAAGTGGAAAGAAGAGTATAATAAGCCACTGGAGACATCACGCTGCCCTCCAGAGAGCCATTAAGCAAAGTTTCCACTTGTTTTATTCATATCACAAAAAGTGATAGCAGTGGCTTCTTGCTAATTACATACAGAACTCTGTAAAGGTAACTAAGGAGATGCTCCTTAGCAGAAGAATGTACCCTCTTCATCCCGATAGGTTTTGCTTTGTTTTGTAATTTCCTCTGATGCATGCATGAAAAGAAGTGGATATCTGCTTAACTGTTTGGCTGTTCTCCACACACTACGGTTAGCATGCTATTGTAAGGGTGTGTGGATGGAGGGGCATTGGAGACTAAGGATGTGTTGCATAGCAATAATATCATGAAAGAAGATCAGCATTTACCAAAGAAGAAGACAACTGCTCTTATGAAAAGTGAATAATAAGATCCTTATGTGTTCTTTAAGGTACATAGGTACAATTTGTTGGGTGTGATTGACACCAATAGTGCCCCAAACACTTGGCATAAAACAGACGATGAAAGCATGGCTGGGGGAGAGAGGGTGACAAACACTTTCTTCACGTTCATTGCCAAGATGTGATTTCCAAACTCAGGATTTGTGTCAGCCATCTGGTAACAGAGAGGAGAAGGGAACTATGTCAGCACGCTACCTTTAATAATGCAGGCATGCATGCTGTCAGTACAAATCCAACAATTGAAGAGAAGATTTCCCCAACCATAGGTTTTCGTGTTTCGAGTAGCTAAGTCTTGATTTATTGATGTGATGATCAAGACTTGACATTGTCTCATTTATAGGGGGGATTTTTTTTTCTTTCATAATTCATAAAATGTGTTTTTATACAAAAAGACGCAAACATATTCATGTCACAGACGCCTGTGGTAAGATAAGCGCTCAGAAACTCCATTAGTTCAGTATTACATGGCAGGTATGTGGAGAAATGATCTTAATGGTGTCAGAAATCAGAGAGAAATATGCATCCAGGTCATGATGAACTTCACCCGTGAAGGTAAAGCAGGTCAAACCTCGAGGTCAATAGGCTATGACAGACAACACTCGCTCCCTCCTCTGTAATGAACAGAAAAATGAGCCCATATGTCGTACAGCCTTACCAAAAAAAGGACAATAACAAATTCTGGTAACATCTTCTGATGGCTGCTTCCAGCTCGGTAATGAATAATCTCTGCAAGCAGAAATCCTCTGAATTTGAATTATTGACCATGAAAATTAGTTTAATGTCCTTCAGGAGCCTTCCTCATCAAAAGCCTCAGTCCAGTAGAGCAGAAACAGTATGACATCATTATGTTAACTGCAGTTCAAATTTCTAAAGAGTGCAATTTCCAGAACTTGTATCTATGCAATGAAGAAGTAGAGAAAACTATTAGATGTCTCCCCAATAAAGTTGCTGATGTGCATATTTATTTACTCAATATGCATTTTGTCAGCTTGTGCAGCATGTATGTCAGGGCCCATATCATAGCAATTTCATCACTTTGTTTTTGAATACAACTCAGTCAAAGTCTGAGACAAAAACATTGCTAAAAACTGCAGTGGTGGGTGGAACTGTAGCCTTCTACGGCCAAAGTTTTGAACAATTACCAAGAAAGAGCCAGTTGACAGCATGCTCACTGACAGAAGCAAGGCTGCTCTACACAGGCACCACTCTGACCACCATCAGTTATGTGACAATGAAGGCCAGAGCTGGGGCTTGAACTGGCAACTCTTCAACAGCAGGGCAAACTCCTGCATCCAACGCCACTGTCGTCCCTTTTTGAGAGTAGGTTGCCAGCATAGAGTTTGCAAAGTGTCCCACTTCCATGGCGATCCTGCATGGCCTTGTATGTCCAGGTTTGTTTGAAGGTTCACCATATAGCTGGGGGCCTATCTTCTCAGATACTACTACTTGCTTACTTGAGGTTCCTTGTTTAACAGGCTTGAATCTTCTGCAGCAAGTTAAATGATAGAACTTGTCCATGCTCTTCCACTGCTATACTGAGCTTTCCAAGTTAAATTTCCAGTTAGCTCAGAGTCTCTTGGAATTCAGCCATTAACTTAACTCTTAAGAAAAACAAAAAATGATGTGTTATATCACTAGATGAGTTTAAATGACAAATAAACTGAATTTCATACCAACCAGTGAGCTATTTATACCAGAGCTGCATTCACCCATTCATACTCACTGACTTGCATACATTTTTTTACTGATATGAAATAATTTACTTGGAGTTTGAGTGACTTGCCCAAGTGCAAACTGACATGTAGCAGTGAGAGGAAAGAATAAAACACACATTTTGGACTTTGGTTGCCCTTCAAGTTCAAAGCAGACAAAACGTCTGATCTCTGTGAGCAAAGTTGTCAAAGAAGGATTTTTCTCAATCCACACCATATGTGGATTGAGAAAAATCCTACTTTGACAAAGTTGTCAAAGTAGGATTTTATATTTTTATATTTATATTTTCATATGTGCCATTACCTACTGAATAATTACTATATTATACTGGAATTTTGTCCAGCATATTATTCTGCTGTCAACCCATGTGACAAAATTTTGAACATTTAAGACTGCAAGCAGAAACTGGGCAAAGCTAATATGTCCATAAATAATAAAAGGAATAAACTCACAGCAAACATCTCCTTTAGACAAATGTGCAGAACCCCTTAAAAATAAAAATGAAATGATCATTTTAACTTAGCAAAACATAAGTACCTATTCGTTAGTCTTCACCTTTGGGTAATAAATAATTATTACTCACAATGGTCTTTTACAGGTTTTGAGAATTATTCAATAAATGTCAAAGGTTATGATGCAATAAAATGTCAGGGATCTTAAAGTGTGAGCAGCTGTTAACTGAGGATAATTTAATGCATGATCCTTGAAATATGACATGAGAAATCATGTCAAGAGAAACAATAAAAGTACCAGAAACTCTGTATTGTCCAGTGGATTCATATTCCTCCATCTCTACCACACCATTCCTCCTAGTCTCTATTAAGAAATGTAAATGTTAAATCAAGCATCACACACACACAGATAAATCGGGGATTACATGCATTACCACAACAGTGCTGACATAGCAGCACCTCTCAGAATGCCAAATGTTCTCTCAAACCTTTACTGCGGAATCTGTGTTGAAAATAAAAACTGCTGGGATGAATATCAGCAATAAACCGATAACAATTGGGTGGAAGATGAATTACTCTTGTAACAGAGCATCCAAAACCTGTTAAACATAATTTTGTATAAAGATGCCATGTTTTAAATGCTTTATTTCTTGTCTGTGTACTAAGTTTTATCATAACCAGTTTAATGTGCAAATATCTTCCACTATCAGCATGTAAATAGGGCATCATATGACATGAAGTATTAAAGTTCTCAGACATCCTGCAGGATTTTTAAATATTTATTTTTCCATAAAGCATTTTTCTGTCTCTGCAGAGTAAACATTGATGTTAACACATTTAACAAAAATGTACAGCGGGTAATCAATCGCCCTGGCCTGCATGAATGCGCTCTGCATGAATCCTGCATAAAGGAATGCGCAGAGAATATCAGCACATGTAAAATAACCATTTACTAAATATCATAATATTCTGCTGCTATAGAAAATAGAAAACACTGACAGTAACTAAAAAAAGAAAGTGTTTAAACTGTGGTAATCCTTCTGACAACGCCGTATGGTTCGTCTTCTTGAAACTCTGTGCCCTCGGTGTGCAAAGAGAGGCTGCTGGAGTGTACAACATCAGGGACCTGGAGAAAAACAGCAAGTTTTGAGTCATACAGACCAAAAAAAGCCAACTTTTGTTCTTTAGATTTATCTTTGCATCTATGTTAACATATAAATATGGGAGTAAATAAAAACTGGGGTTCTGGTCTAGAGCTGTTCCGTGTCTGAGGTTAATATGAGAAGAAGGCTAATTTCACATGTACAGTTTTCACACATTTCATTTGCACCATATTACAGCCAATAATGCTGTACCCTAACACGTTCATATTAACACTCCACTCATGAACCAGTGTCACACTGTGGCTTTGTCAGAAACCTTTTCTGGTCAATCAAGCCTTTGCATCTCCTCTTACTAGAGTTTGTGGAATAAATATGTATTACTGAGACACTTAGGAACTTTAATGATATGCTAATTTAAGACTACATTAGGCTCTTTCAAGTTATAACAGCCTAATGAAATTATTAAAACAAACTATGATCAGATTCTATATAACATGAAAAAAGTCCTGTCAGATCATAATTAAATTCTTGTAATTTGTCACAATTTTAAGAAAACTGAATTAATTCCACAGTTTTTGATCATTTCAAAGAAATTATGAAATTGTTTGATGATCTGCAGATCAATATAGCTTCCTTTTGTCATGGCAGTTTTTTGCAGCCACAGAATAGTTAACCAACTCCATTTTTCAGCTTCACTTGGTCACCTTCTCTTTTAGCTCTCTTCCTCTTTCTGCCAGTATTCGTTAATTCGTTCCTGGATATTACCTGATGGAAGGTGTCAAAGACCATATGGCTGCGTTTTCTGATGATAACCTCGCCACTGTCCATGCCTGCGGATTGAAAAAGAACTGTTGTTTTTTTCTGGATCTTTCCTTTAAACAACTGCTGTAACATCTCACATTAGATTTAAAGTAGACTCAGGTGGCATTACACCTTTTTTTCTATGTGACAAAGGTTTATAATGCTTCATCAAAACAGTGGTGGAAGAAGTAACACGATAAAGGATGATGGTTTTAAAGGAACATTGCAGAAAGGTTGAGTCTTCAGTGAGAGATAAAACCTGAAGATTTCATGTACGGTGATGATTTTTTAAATATCTGATATTCTATAAAAGTAAATGATTGACATATATAAAAAGAAGTGCATTTTATGGGGAATTTGTTTAATGTCTGAAGCAAAATCATTGGTAGTCAGTTAATGTTAATGATAAATATGTGACATTAAATCGAATAATATTTAAATAGGTAAGGAAACACCACTATCTTATTTTGGTTCAATGATTAAAAAGCTGCAGTGAAAACTACCAAGTGAGGGAGTAAAATGCTAAATTATTTCTGTAAATCTAGGACACCTGCATTGTCAGGACTCATAGGCAGCCAGAATGAGTGATGCTAGAGTGCTTCATCAGTTTGCATGGTTAGCAGCAGAACTGTAGAGGTGTACGACTGTCCCAGATTACACCTGTCAATAAAAGCCCCTGCTCTGCTGAAGCCGGACTCGATACAAAAAAAAAATATAAAGCATGTCTAAAACAATGAAATCAAATGTTAGGGGCTTTAGCAATTGAGCCTCTCGAAATTAAAATTTAGAAAATAATGTTTTTTTAATCAAAGCAACAATTATGTCGTTTTTTCTCTAAATGAAAATGCCCTGCTCCTAAAGTTTAAAAGAGAACAATAACATTTCAATCCAAGGGTATTTATATGCAGTAAGTAAAAGTTTATCTCACTGATGATATTTTTAAAAAGCTGATATTGTTCAGAAGTTCATTAAAAAAATTATAAAGAAACAAAAATATTTATTAACTATATATAAAACACATGCTGGGTTGTAACATTGCATCTGATGTATAGTTATTGTTTAGTTACAGCTGATGTGTTTTCACCTATCTAGATGTATCCGTCCGGATTATATTGCTACTATTTATATATTTATTTTTTTTTAACTGTATAGCTAAATACATTGACATCTTATTATATTTAGCACTCCCAGCACTTTAAGCACCAGCTGAATTGTTACACAGTGCTCAAAAAATAAACTTAGATAGATTAATTAAGCCTAAAACATTTCCTGCATTCATATCTGTTCATTTGTAATGAATAAGACTTGCAGCTTTTAAAAATAAATCCTGCTTCTCATAAAACTAGAATATTAAATGAAACAAAAAATATAATAATTTAACACAAAGAACAATCTGCTCTTTAACATCGTTTACTCTTTTAACAGGGAGGATAAGTCACACAAGTTTGTTGTCAAAAAGTTATACTCAAGCATGTTAAAGGAAAATGAAGTTTAAGGAAAAACCCAATGCAAAGCTGTACAAGGAATAGAGAAATGTTTAACTTTGAGGGGATTGGTAGGGAAAGCCCATTCAAAAAATTAAGGGCAAATTTACCAGCTATGGACTGCAGAGGAAGTAAGAGCTTTAGGGGCCTCCATACAAAAACTGTTGAGCCACTTGTATGAGATTGAGATCATATCCACAGCATCTAACCTGGACTTAACGGGCTGAACTGTTAAGAATTGATCTAAAGCCCTTTATTTCAATAAAGACTAATTTCGCATTTCATTTCAACCCTAATCCTAGCTGCTTGAGGTCCAGTCTGAAGCTTCTGATTTATGGGATGGGCCGACCACAGCCTCCATGGGAACTAAACCAAATTTTAAATTAGGGTCCTTAGTTCTGTCCATAATGTCTATTGCTGCAATCAACAGTTGAATGAGCAGGTCATTTATAGAGCTACATTGCAGCTCTGGCAGTGCTGTTTACAGCCTCCTATTTGTATCCATCACCTGGTATTACTAAAAGTAAAAAAATTAATTAGTATGCAGCTTATTTACAGTAAAAGTGTCATGTAGTTTATACTTTTTGGTTTTTTAGCTGCAATGAGCAAAAATTGCCTGGAGAGCAAGAATGACTACAAATAAAATAGATTTGACAAATAAAAATAATGAATTAATTTGTACAAAAACATACAAGTTTGAATATAATTAACAATAAAATATCAAACTTTTTTTTTTTTTTGATGTATCGGAAAGAAAAAGTTTCCTGAAATTAGGTAGAAAAAATAAAATACATTTAAAATTGAGTGATTACCTCATAAAACTCTGTAAATGTTTGTAACTATATGCAACACATTTGAAAACATAAAGTACCTTTTTCCGCATATATGACATTTTATGTCACAATGTTTTTTCTCAATACACTCACTTCTCTTAAACCTGTTTTCCAGCTTTTCTGTTTGAAAAGTCACTGGTAAAATCACTTTAAGAGATCAGACAGCAAACTTTGTTGTTAATACTAGCTCACTGCCAGCCCACTGGTTCCTTCTTCTACTGTGAAAGATCTAAGGTTCTTCATTCCTTTTAGTTTGGAAAAAGCTTCCCTCTGCAGATGCAACAGGCACTGGGAGAGTGCAAGCCGGCCTCAGAGTAACCCAGAGATTTGGGTAGATCTCAGACCTCATTCTGAGAGAGGTGAGTAAATAAGGTCATCTTTGCTTTAGGATGTCTGGAAGGTTTTCCATCTCTGAGGTCAATGAACCATCAACAGCATTAGTCTGTTCTCTCCACATAAGCTTGTCTCACAGAAGTTTAAAACTGGTCCTTTGTCTGTGTGTCAATCTGGCCGCAAGACCAATATATTTTTTATGTTTAATAATGATATTTACATAAGTAAAGATATATCAATCTAAAATTGCATAATTTTATCATGAGATTGGTTTTTTTTTGTTATAATCATATAGAAATCATTATACATGCAAAAAACTAAACAATAAATTGCTCTTGGGGGCCTCCTAGTTGCCCTGAGGCCCTAATCAGTTGCTTAATTAGTTGTTATATACAGAAAAAGCCTGGGGCGTTATGATACCAGTGTTGAACCACTTTATTTGAAGGTGACTGCTTTGATATTTGCAAATCAGTCAGCTTTAAAGACATTTTGAGCACTTTATGCATTCTTCTGTTGATGAATTTTATGGAGATGCCAATTTCACCTGTTCAACTTTTAAAATGTAGGCCTACCCAATATTCCAATTTTTATTGCGAAGCTGAAGTTTGTGTCACAAAACACGCTTTATATGAAGGTAGCTTGTACCCTGAATTCAAATGATCCAGACTGGGGGGCACCTGTAGATTAGCAGGCAATCTGTTACGGTGCAGACAAACCAGCAGGTAATGCAGCTACTCTGATGGGACACATAGCAAAGATAGAGAGTAAAATATAAATGTACACTTGGTTCTGTTCTCTGTAGCTTGAAAAAGGGAGTAAACTAAATATAAAATGAAATAAAATGAATCATTTATTTACCCAATGTTTCTGTTTTGTTTCATTTTTTTTTCTCACCTGCTGAGTCCTCATTAGAAAATCCCTGATTCACATTCCCGCCTGTCGCCTCACCAAATGGGCTCCCCCCAAAAACCGACTGGTTGAACCTGCAAAAGCCCAGGAGGATGGAATGAAAGAGATAACCTTTAGCTTAAGTCCCATTGTCAGAAGCCGTGTTGTTGCAAAAGACAATTTTTGCTTCCACAGAGCAGCCGTATATCAGAGGCCGCCTGAATTGTTCTCAGCATAAAGTGCCCTGACAGATAAAAAATGAGCATCATCATATTTTTCAGTCAGCTTTATTAGAGCCAACCAAAACTCCTCGACTGTGGCTCGGAATTTCATTTAAGTGAAAAATGCTGACATATAAAATGCTTAATGCATTAGCGTTGACAATAAAAGTCTTAATGAAGTTTTTTAAAATGATGAAGACCATTTAAAGAATGTCATTTGTGATTCATGTCTTTAATTTTCTTTCATAACAAGGATCAATAAGGGATAATCCAGTCTCAAACATTGGCTTAGCGTATCAACAAAGACTCATGTTGCGTCTTCAACTCAGCTTAAATCTAAATGAACTGTACAGCAAGAGAACATGGTTTACAACGATGATTAATGAAAGTTCAAGATGCTTTTAGGAACCTAGTTTTCTTTTAAATCCCTGTTCAAAATATGCTGCATAAGGAAATAAAAAGGAAGCAGCTTTAAAATCTCACCTTATCGCCTCCTGTTGATTTTTTTCTGAAAAGGAAAAGAAAAACTGATGAAGTTCAGGATTATGCGTTATCAGGTGCTAACTTTATGATTATGATTGCACTGTGCATAGCACCACTCAGCTTGCTCACAGCATCTACAGTAGAGCAATAAGAAAGCTGTAAATGTCCTGCTGTTTATTTGCTTCGGGCCCTGCGTTGGTATCATTGCCTCCAGTTGGTTTTGTAACTCAGCAGTAAAAGCTGCAGCTGAGCATTTATGAGTTCTGTAACATGGCTTTATGAGCTGCATTTGCTAAAGATGCTTGTGGTCATGACAAAAGGGCTGCATTACTACAAATCTGCAGATGGATCTTACCTCAGGAGGGATCTAAACTCTTCCCTTTACAGATAGAGAAACCCAACCTACTATTGATTTTTAAAACAATGGTTTCCTTTGCTAAATTTTTAGATCTATTCTCCTATCTTGGTAGTTTTAATAAAAGCAGGCATTACACCTCAGTGAGAAGTATTCACAAGGAGGTGTTCTGCATTCTGTAATCTGTAACTGTTTCTGTAAAACACTGACTAACTTTATTTGAATTACAGATGGGTATTCTTCTAGAGTTTCAATACTAGAGAAAGGACAGTAATAGAGGGCTGAGATTTTTTAGGTACCTAAAGGTGACACATGCTTTAAACTAATCCTTTAGATCCAAACCAAAGCCATATTTAGCAGTGGTCCAGAATTCGTGCAAGGGATTACCACGTCTTAAAATATTGAAGTGTTCTTGTTATCCAACAGAAACAGAGAGCCCCCCCTCCCACAAAAAGAAGTACAGGCTTTATCACCTCCAGGCCTTTATTATGCTAAACCGTATTATTCCTAATGATATAATATTGAGAATGATAGTCACATTACGAGAGTGCAGGAGGTATTACCATTCATGTGAGAAGAAAAGGGGCCCAAAGCTGCCCTCTAGTCAAGGATATAATAAAAAACTAATCAAAGACTTCTCTAATCTATTCAAGAATGGCTGCACACTTTATACATGTCCTCTACTGCTGCAAGAGGAGTACATTTACTTTAATATCCATATGTGTTTTTTAAAATGATAAGATTTAACAATGTAAGAACAATAAATGGCTTTTTATGTAAAAGTAGTTAGCATACACAGCGTTTAATTGAGGATGCTGAGAAAAAAAGCTACACTGCTGTAGTTTTCCACTAGTATCTGCTTCCTGGTGAATGGGATGGATGGTTTTCACCTAAAAGTATATATGAGTCATTTCACTGAACAAATTAGAAACTGCTGTGTTTGGGTTTTTGACTAGCTCGATAGTAATGTCTCTAAATACAGCTGGACAAACTACCTGGATGGCACTTAACATCCTACCATCCAGATGACAAATCATTGGGCTTCCCTGTGAAACTTATGTCACAATCGAACAAATTATAAATACCTGTAATAGAATTATGGAAACAACAACACATCAGTCAGTGTAACTGATGTTTACCATGGAGCAAACGAAATAAAACAGACATTGCTGAATAAGAAATCAAACTGATTGTCTTCTGTCACATCACCCCCTACAAAAGGGATATGACAGGCATATAAAACTGAGCCCTAGGCAAGCCTCGCAGCAAGTCAGATAGCGAAATACTTTCTTATATTATTTTCAATGTCCAAAACACACTGTGATGCATTTACTGTCAATGAAAGTAAGAAACAACAATAACAAAAAAACAATTGTTTGGTTACTGATAAATAATGAGCTTTTGCTACCTCCAAATCAATCTAATTCATGTTTAATTTTTTTTTTATTTTAAATTCTTTTAAACACCAATCAATCAATCAATCAATCAAATGTTATTTGTATAGCACATTTCAGCATCAAGGCATTTCCAAGTGCTTTACATAATTAAAATAAAAACAGCATGTGACGCAAACAGTGAGAAAGAGAAATAAAAAGAAAGAAATAAA
>JAUZNJ010028629.1:0-15955 GCA_034780135.1 Jordanella pulchra | reverse complement strand
TTACAGAGGCTTAGGTCGCTAACCAAACTTGGTCAACACTGCGGCGTCGAAGGAAGGTCTGACTGCTGCTTATGTAGTCTGGGTCTCCTGATGGGCTGATGATCCTCAGGTGCGCTGAGGGCTCCAGCCCAGGAGACCCACGGCGCTCTCTGCTGGAGGAAGGTGGCAAAATCTCCAGATCCCAACACTTTTAAGATCTTTCGAGGCGAGAATATTATACATCTAAGCTTTACCATGTGGCCCATTTACTGATATATTGCGTAGGTTTAAAAAAAGTTCAGATATTGAGAGAACCGTAGCGACCAGTGGAGCTCCGATGCTACCTGCAGCCATAGCTAACGTTAGCCTGTCTGCAGCAGCCCTTACTCGGCATAGCTGTATGTGAAGTACCTGTGGCTCTAATGGCGTTTTTTTTTTTGTTTTGTTTTATTCGGCAAAAGGTCCATTTTATTTGTGTTTATCTGACTGTTGATCATCATTCCTCAAATAAATGAAAATAATTTATTATTATCTGCATAATACAGCTCCAGACGAGCTTTTAATGCGGTGACGTCATGAGTACGTTTCAGTTCCAATTGACACAGATCTGTCTTGCGTGCTCATGTTCTCGCCGAGTCCATATTTTTGGTGTTCTTGTGAAGAATGTACTTGGCGAGAACACAAGTCCATACTTGCGTTCTTGAATATTGAGAAACGGCCACAGGTCCAATGAAGTCACACTCACAGCTGTGGAGGGCGCCTTGATTGAAGGTTGGGTGGGTGTAAATGAGAACAGGATGGCCTTTTAGCTCCAATGGAAAAGAAAATGACTCATCTCCATGGTAACACTGTGCCAGCTGTAGCTCTGTGGCGCAGGTTGACATGACATGAAACATTTGCCCTTTTCTTAAAAATAAATGTAGTGAAATCAAACTATTTGAAAGAGGACCTTCTCTTTAGGGATTAATGACGTCTTTTTTCTTTTTCCCAACTTGTGATTTTCTGTCAGTGCGATGAAGATGCAACAAACCGTTTGAATGGTAGTGTTTCCTCCGCCATAAGTTCGCTGTTACACCGGCTGCAGTGTTGCTTTGTTTCCTCTTTATTGATATAAAGAGTATTAATGACAATCTCAAACAATATGTCAATAACGAACATTACAAGAAAAAAAATTGGTCTGCACTGATGGAGACTGGTTATTTAAGGGCTGAACGATCCACCAAACTGACCCTCTGTGGGAAACGGAGGGTTAGTTCTTCGTGTTAATGTTTAGGGGTCAGTTTGGGCCCATGTGATCTGTGAAATGTAGTCTGAAAAGAATGCAATTTGTAAAACTCAGTCTCATAAAGAGGAATTAAAACGGATAAAATGTGAAAAAAAAGTACTTGAAGAAAATAAAAATGGGGAAAACCACAAAATTATTATTTTTTATTAGTCATTTCAATTACTGGGTTCGATTCTCTTTGAAGTGTTCACGTGTAAAATAGTTTCTTTGCTTGAAACATTAACAGAACAAAATTTACTTCCTAATTAGACAGACGTCGGTACACCTCTTTCTTAATCATGGCTAATTACAACAAGGGGTTTCAAAGAAAAGTCTCGTTTTTCTTCTTTTGCTTGAAATCGCCTACAAACATTTTCTTTCTAGATCAACAAATAAAAACCTTCTACCCATTAATTTAGAAAGCTGTATGCCTTTCCTTTAATTAGAGCAAATGTCTAAAACCTTTTTCTGACCTAATTTATTATTTTCTTTTCTGGTTGGTTTTATTTATATATTGGATGTTTAGTTTTTTTTTTGCTGAGCGAGTAAAGAAAAGATAAATCACTCAAAGGTTATTTTGGATTTTTAATCAAGAAGAAATCAAATAAATTATGGAGTCTGAGTACTGTCAGCTTGGTGATTTTTGCTTCTTATCCCCAAACTTTGGACACTCTGATGTAGATGATGTGGGCATTTTATAAATCATTTTCAGATCTTCAATCCTGCTGCTCTGGGAACTCAGCTCCCCTCACTATCCTCTGCAGGGCAGTGTTGTCTATTGCAGCTTGATAGCACAGCTAAGTTTCCCAAATGCAAGAGCTTTATTTGATACTTAATCAGATGAACTGGTTTACCTTTATGGGTTCAAAATGTAGTTCGACGTGTGTGAACTAAGGACACGGCTGTTGGAAAACTTTCTAAAATGTGTGTGCATCTTAATTGAATGGGAAGCATGCATATTTTTTGATATCGTCTGATTAAATCCATAATTATAAAACATTTACATGTAAATGTTTCTGTTTAATTCCAGGTTTCATTTTTTTCAAGCAGAGACCTTCCTTCAGGATCTCAGATTTCCTCTTGTTCCACTTAAATGGATTTTAATTTGCTGATGAAACCTGCATTTTATTACTATTTCAATAAAACCTTTTTAATAAAAAAAAAAAAAACAACTTCATGGCAAAGTTGAGAAACCAAATTCAATTTCCCATAAGATTACGCTCTATGCAAATTAAAAATAAATAAATGATTACGTTTCATTTTTTGTTTTGAGTAGATATGCAAGACTTTGTTGTTATGAAAATGCTCCAGTTCTTATTAGAAAGTAAATGATGCATAGAAGTCAGTTTCAGCGGATCAGTGAGGGTATCTATGAAGAGTGCTTTGCACCAGTTTGTTGGAGTAAAAAAAGGACTCAAAGAGCTTTGTGACTCCTGATCGCTCACCTGCGTTCATGAGATTTGGAGGATGACTCAAAGCACAAGATTACTGATCAAAAGCTGCTGAATTTAGCCTCCATGCTGGGGTCGCACATCCCTCAGAAAACCCCTGCACCTCAGCATCTGGTTTGGACCCAGAATTCAATGGATAAACGTATCGCTAACCACTTCAGGAACTGGAGCATTTGTAACCAAAGAGTGTTTCCCTCCTGGATCTGCTGCCACCATGACCTGAAGCCTGCAAGTGATGGTAACTGGATGAACGAGAACCAATAAAAAGATGCTTAGATATTAGAAACACCAAAGATTTGCTGAATATTTCTGACAGTATTGTTGTAATTATAGCGTAAAACACGATTTAAGAACCTTTAAAGTTGAAGGCTTCATTCATTGATTTATTGGTTGCAGATGTTAACATCAAATATGAAAATAAATCTACCATTTGCAGACAGTTTCAATCCCAATGAATGACGACCTGGTAAATAACAGACACTGTAAAAATACAGGCATACAGATAAAAGGTTGAAGCTTTTAAACTCTTTGATTGTTTTAGTTCTTCCTCTGAATCGCGATTCAAAACTAACCTGGATAAAAAAAGCTACAGAACCAACAGAGAGGTGTGTTGATGGAGAGGAAGTAGACCTCTATATAACACAAACAGAGCGCTTCGTCGTCAGGAGACAAGCTTAGACCAGATGGATTACAAAAAAAAAAATAAAATGATACATAAAGGGAGGTTGTTTGAAGTTTCTTAACAAGCTGCAGGATTTATAAAAACAGCATCTAATTTATTCCAAAAATGTTTGTTATAAATATGAATAAAAAATGACAATTTTACATTATCTGACCAATAGGCATCTGTTGGTCTTTTTTAGGCTCTTTCAGATGACAGAAGCTCCAATTTACCATGAAGTGGGTAAAACATGGAAATGGTGACTCTCTTTAAAAACGGTTGTTTTAAGTCACTCAATCTAGTAGCAATAATGTTGATTTTTATTTCATCCTGTTTTGTCCACTTCTAGAAGTTTGCTGAACCAGCTGATGAAAGGAAATGTAAACCTATTCTTTGTAGAAAATGGTCATCAGCTTTTTACACGATCAAAATTGATTTAATTTACCAAGAAAGTGATAACTTTAATGATCCTCAGTAATAATACACCCAGGTGCTTATAATGCTTTGCTTGAATCATATAGTTATAGACTTTAAAAGCAAAGTTAAATTCCTTGTTTACATCTATAATTTATATCTGGTCAGAAGAGGGTTTTTTGAAAAAGATTTACATATAACAATACAGCTGTAAAAGCAATATCTCAAGGAGCTGGAAGAAAGTAATGGCTCTAATTTTACTGTTAAGAAGCCAAACGTCAGAAGAGGTGGAGAAGATTTTAGGAGCTGAAAGCAAACCAAATATTTGTATTAATGAAAATTACTTTTTTAGTCTATGGTTGTAAAGTTATACAGATATTATTATTGTTTCTTATATAATATGATACTTCTTATGGCATAAAAATGTCTAAAGGAAATAGGTTTATTTCTTAAAAGAAATCAGATGAAAGTAAAGACTGAAGCCTGCTGGTTTTTAGTGAATGATGGCGATGTGGCTGTCCGTCCTCCTCCCTCACTGATTGGTTTTTATACGTTATCTACTCAGGAGGAAGAATCCATTTCAGGTGCAGCCGTGCAGGAACAGATGGCGGCGTATGTAATGATTACAGAATCCCCACGTTAAAATACTTTAATTACTAAGTCAATAATGCCTGCAACAATTGCCGGAGCTTTAGTGTAAAAACAACAGAAGGCTGAAAGCAAACTTTGGGCCAATGTTTAACCAGAACTTTGCTCTGGAGGCGGCCTCCATGTTTGTGTCTCTGCTGTAGGTCGTTTTGTTTTGGGGTTAAGAACAAAAAGAAAGGAATAAGACAAAAAAAAAATGTTTTTAATCAATATTTTGGCACTGGTTAATATATGCCTTGGTTAAACACATTGGAATATATAGTTTTACTTAGCTTTGGAAATATATAAAAATATATAAATAGTAATATATAAAAATGATAGAGGGTTGGATACAAAAATTAGTGTAAAAAAGATAATTATATTTACTATTTGTGCCACATTTTGTAAGCAGATGGTTTGATCAGCTTTGCTTGTTTTCAAAATTCTTTTAATATGATTAAAATAAAATGCATTACATTTTACATCAATTTTACATCAGCTTTATGAAATCAGTAACTAGAGAATTAAAAGAAAATACAGAAAAACTTCACACTGTAAGATTTTATCTCACAGCATTAACTAAAAAGGAAATAGATCTACCAAAGCATTTCACTTCATGAAGACCAAACAAGAGAAACATTTTAGAAAACTAGAAAATTTTGTTTTTATTTCTAGTAGAATATCTTACGGTCGGCTGCATGTTTCAGCCCTAAATTAATAAATAAATAAATTCGGCCATAAATGATATAATGAGTAAATGTATAGCAGTTCTTTAAAAATAGTATAAGAGATTTGCAACACTGAAACACTGTAAAATTTAAATGTAATATTATTTTTTTTTTGCTTACTTATGGGGCTAGGATTTATTTATTGCATGTCTGTTTCTATAACACTTTTTCCCTCTTTTTTTATGTATCTGCTTCTCTTTTACACTTTCAGACTTTTTTGAGACTTCTTTGCTGACCAACATATTCTGAATTGTTTTTTAACAATAAATATTCTCAACTGTTATACATGGCTTAATACTTAAGTGTAATGCTAGTATATAAAAAAAATATTTATGCGTTTTGTAGCTTTAAAATCTTTCGATTTGAAATTGTGATGAAACTCTCAGAAAACTCTCAATAGCGGTATTAGAGGATGTCCAGTAGGTGGCGCCAAAGTCTAGATCCCCACCTACAAGGCCTACTGCCTCGTCCTTTAACAGCCTGTCACGTCAAACATGTTTTGGATTTGTCGGGAAAAAAAAATGATAATAATAGAAATTTTATTATTATTGTAAATGCTAAACAAAACACTCTAAAAGGTTTACACAGTTGCATCAAAATAGATTGATTCCTGCCTTGTATATGTAATAGAGTCCCAAAAAAGATATATAGATTCTATTCTATTCTCCTCTTACTGACTGGAGGTGCAATGTTCTGGTCAGTTTGCTGCAAACGAACATCAGTAGATTACCAAACATCATGGCTGTATTTTGGTTCTACATTGAACAGCTTGTGGATTTAATTTTATTGGTTTTTCTTTGGCATTTTGCAGTTGCAATAATGCTTCAGTATTTAGATGTTGTTGAGCCTCACAGTTTTTAATACAAACCTAAAAGATTAATAAAGGATAAATAAAAAATGCACTTACTTTTTGCAGGAATTTAAGCAAAATGACTCAAAATCAGGAGCAGTTACTTTTTGGGTTTCAAATTTGGGTGGGATCAGAATTAAGGAATATGAACTGGTATTGATTTTTGTGAGCATTTAAAGCATCATCATTCTTGACCTCTGTCAGAAGGAGAATTAGGAGAAAGTCTTAAACTTTTTAAGCTTTTTTGCTTTTTTTTTTTTACCTTTTACCTAGTAGGATCAGAAATTGGCTTTTCAGTACTACTCAAATACCAAACACCATATCTGAGAATACTTTTTTCAGTTATCTGCACAAATAACGGTAATTTTCATTATGATTTTAAATGTTAGAAAATGAGACAAGATTTCTGATTTTTTTAACCATAAGTTTGAAAAATTGGGTCTAAAACCAGCTAAAATCCAATTTTAGAATAACATAAGGAGGATGAATCGTAGTCAGATATAAATTATATCAACTAATTTATATTTTACAGAGAAAAAAGTCAGTGAACTCGTTTTTAAAATGGGAGGTCAAAAGTGTCGAAAACAAAGCATGTAAAATAAAAGTCAAAGTATTTAGCCTAAACATGCATGCATGGATGATTATGTCTCTTTTTAAGGTAATATATTTATGTACTTGCATTTAACTTGCCTGTTCATGTCAAACATTAAGCATGTGATCAAGGCTCACTCGCATTAAATTAAGACCACTGCATTGTGATAATTTCATCTACAATAGTAACATAAATGACTGAAAACAACAGAAGTCCAGGTAGGTCTCTTTGTATGGAGTTACACTTACAATCAAAAACAATTCCTGCGGTTCTGCAGTGCAGAAACCGTAAAAGAAAAACAATATTTCCTTTCTAGTCAATGATTCGATGCAATCAGCTGTTTTTCCTTAGATAGCAAACTTTTATTTAATCTGCATGATTTGATTGAATTGTCTCTGTAAAAAGGCTTTAAGATGACATGTGTTATGAGTTGGTGCTATTTAAATAAAAATGAATTGAACTGAATTAAATAAATGTTTGGATGCACTTAATTTTAATCTAAACTGATTTGTTTCTATTATAAACTAATGTAACTATTTTAAACAATGCATAATGTTTTTTTTTTTCTAAAAGATGAACTAGATTTTTTTTTATCACAAGGATAAACCTTCAGCAAGACATTTCTCCAGATCTGGTGCAAAACAGACGAATACTGAAGATCCTTCCTGCTCACATCTATCAACTCATTGATAAACTGCCCATGTGTCACTGCAGCATTTAATTTCCCTTTGGGATTAAGAAAGTATTTTGAAGTGGATGTTTTAAGCCAACTTATTTGAGTTATTTACAATTAGTTTATTAAGATATCATAATATTTTATTGGAAATAATAAAAGACATTTTTGAAAGGTACCCTGTAAGTGTTGTATATAGTATTTTTTTTAAGTTGCTGGACAGTGCCCTGCATGCTTAGAGATGGCAACTGCTTGTTCTCTACACAGTAACTTGTAAGTGCAGGATGTTTACCCAGAAATTGTGAAGCATACAGGTCTTGGAACGTCCCTGAAGGTATTCTTTCTTAAAATACCTCCTCAGTTCGGCTGAGACAACCTGTAAGTCTGGGAAAAGTAACACAAAAGTCTGAGGATGAGCATGTTTAAGGAATGTCTGGCTTTACTGGATCATTTTATTATGTGTCCATTAATATTTAAAGAGATGCAACTAGTTTTTCCTGACCTGCTTTAATCCTCGTTTTCTGTAAAGCTCAGAATCCAAAGCTGAATCCAAATGTGAATTTTTCAAGAAGCTGATTGAGATCTGAACCCAATCACAAGAAGAGCTTCATGTATGGAAAACATTAATTTTAATTTTATGAGGCATATTTAAAGGTTTGAACTTCCCCTAAAACGGCTTCAGTTGTTAGATTTGTGTGTTTTTTAAACACGCGTCACTGGAAATATGAAGTTGAAGTCCTAAAATTGAACATAAACCTTTTGTAAACATTTTATCTTGGATATGTTTCAAATTGGAAACAAATAGAAGTATAGATTTTAAAAATTACCAGCTTCACAAAACTGAGAAGAAAACCACTGATTTTTCTACCCTGTATTTTACAGAAAGTATTTTCCTTTTATAAACTAGAACATAGCTTCTCTAACTCTTTAAATCTAAAACACAATTCACATTACAATACAAACATGTCCTACAAGCCTTTAAAGTGATTTATAAAATATAACAGAAGAGCATCAAGAAGCTCAAAGTATAAAGGTCAAATCATTTTTCTTCTGTTTTAACTTCACTTTTAACAGTCTGAGTTTTTTCAAGTTGTCATTTCGCTAAACCGGCCTTTGTTGTTTTAGCTGGAAGCTAAGCCTGACAATATTTCACTAATTAGGTGCCTTAAAACCAATTTATTGTGAAAGTTTCCCAAATAAATAGCTTCATCACTGCAAACACACAGCAAATTCAATCTGTGGAACAATTTTTTAAAATCTTTTTCTCATACGCACACATTCACATTTACACACACAGAAGTACAGTCTTTCGGGATAAAAAGAAACAAGCTATTCAGAGCTGCCAAGCCTGTCCTCCATAGAAGAAAACCATAGAAAGGACTAGATAAAAAGACTTCAGTGGCTTCTACTCTTATACACCCCCTTTCCTAACTTGTCTCACCTTGGCAAGACTGACATTAATAAGACTCCTAATTGCGTCCTCAGCAGCTCCTCAATAGCTGCAACACAGGGCCTCACATCAAAGTCGGATTTAATTTCTGAGTTAGAAATGTCGAAGCTCTCTGGTCCTCATTGTCTGATTTTGGTTTTACCTTTAACAGCCTTGCAATACATAAAAAATAACAGTGTTTCACATTTGCAGGTGTGTTTTTAGCCTTTGAATGCTTTAAGACATAAAGAATTACTGATGTTGATAAAACTCTAGAACATAAAAAGGTGCAGAAATCTTGCTAAGAGAAAACACAGAACAGCAGAGGCAGCATGTTAACGCTGCAGCTGGAACTTCACTTAAAGCATGTTTTAAAGCCGTATTCAGTCAAAACTAAAGACAGTGAGGAGGATGAAAAGTTGTGACTCTGTTATCACAATATGCCTTTTACTCCCACACGTATTCAACCTTTAAAGCGTCCAAGGTAAAAGCCTTTGTGGAGTTAATTGCGTCTTTTATCGGCTGACTGAATAAAAGCACAAAGCCTTTGCTTATATGTGTCAAAGAAACTGTGTTCAGTCCCAAGTTCCTGGTTTCCAAAGGCGTTTTTTTTTTTTTAAAAACGTAAACCAACAGAATGTACAGAATGAAACTAATCTAAAACCTTATGTGGCTACACCTTGACACCTCTACAGTTTGTTTATTTTCTTGAAAAGCAAATCAAAAAGAGCAAAAATAGTTTGTAGATTGCTTGAAAATTGTAAATCAGCTACATTAATTTGTTAAGATACTATTTTAAAAAAAGCATCGTAAACTGCAACACTAATTTGACTTTTTGTTGAATGACAGCACTGTTGCCTTTGTCTGGATGAGTTAAAGTGGCTCTTTTCTCCAGCTCAGCGATACATGGAGTCAGGATAAAACCAGTGTCAACACTTTTTAGGTGAAAACAAACAAAACAGTTTAGAGCAGTAAAAAAGCGTTTGTTTGGAAAAACAAAAGCAAAGTTTAGTTACCGTAAAACTTACAAAGGACACATCATTGGAGGAGCTTCCTGTATTTATTTTCTGATTTCTCCTTTCAACATTTTGTTTAACTCTATAAGACTGTGTAGCTACATAGTTTTATTCTAAACTCTATATAAACTCCTAATAAAAAAGCTGAACTGCAATTTGTGTGGACGTGTGAGAAACTATTTTCTCTTTTCACTGTTGTAGCCGCTCAGTCAGTCACGTAGTAACTGTGTGAGTGAAATTTCAATCTCTTAAATAAAGAAAAGTTCACATTGTGTACATCGCAACCTTGAGGTAAACACAGCGCTGAAACTTGTCAGCATTTAAGACGTTTTACTTCAGTGGTTGTTGGAAACATTCAAGTTTGCACATCCTTTCCCTTTTAATCTCCTCCTCCTCCTTCAAACTAAAACCAGTTTTCTCTCTTCTATCAAGAGGATCCTTGTCCTTTAGTAAGCTTTTGTCAGTTTATCCCATTCATGAAGCTCGAGTCAGGGTGCTTGAGCCTCTCCTTGAAGGTGAAAGGAGAGGGGTGTGTGTAGGTAAGACAAATGTTAAATCAGGAGAGACAAGTTTTACTTTATACACAAACATATATAAAAAGCACACAGGTGCTTTCAAACTGGTTTTATTATTCTTTAAAGTTCTGTTAATCGGCCTCTTTTTCCCAAGCTACAGTTTCAATTTAGGTATTTTTGTTTCCCATTTGGGACTTATCACTATTTAACTAGAACCTTAAAAGGGATACAAATAAATAAAGTATTGATAATAACACTGGGATCTGATGTGGGTGAAACATGGTATGCAGATGATATTTGAGTTGGTCTTCATTCAGTTGTTTTTGTCCTCAACCTGAAATGACCTTTTCTTGAACTCCAGGAGGGACTGCAGTCTAAATGTCATATTTTAAAACAATGGATTTCTGGGTTTTGATTTATTTTAAGTCTGGAGAAACCAGTTATACAGAGTCTGGGTCAAGTTGTGACCCCCTGTCGATATATTTATTTGTTACAGCGAGGGCTATGTTCTAATCTTAAATATTTATCTTAACTAGTGTTGTTAATTGCGTGTTTTATTCAGTTATTCAACTATTTTAAATCGATAAAGATTGAATAAAATAAACTCAAACAGCTGCTGAGGCAGCACTGGATCTGATGGATGTGTTTTCAGTAGACCATTAGAGCCAGCAGTGGGAAACATGTCAGACATATGGACCCGTTTCTGCATTTTAAAATAAAACGTCATGTAAATAGATTGTTTTCAACTAATAAACATGTAAGTGTCTCATTTTTTTTCAGAGTCTAACATTTAGGAAGGTTCATTAATAGACAAGACAGAAGTTAATGTCTTTGGACCAGAGTGTTTGAAAAAGAAACTCATTATTCAGTCATCTGGATGGAATTAGATTGACCATAAAAAAACTTTAGGGTTAGTTTTGATTAGGAATTTAAAGCCTTAATTGAGACAAGTTTCTAGAATTTTCCTTCTTTAATCTCCAGAATATTGCTAACATTATATACACATTGTTCAGGGGTGATGCTGAGAACCTGGTTGCCTGGCATGCTCTTAAACCAGAACAGGTAGAGGATTTTATTACATTAAAACATAATAGGAACTAAAGAAAGAAAAGGGAAAAGGTTTTAAAAGCTGTGGGATGGTATTTGTTTCCCTGCTTCCACACACCTGACCTGAAAGAAAAGGTGATCAACAGGCTTTTGCAGCGTTCGATGACTGCAGAGCAGATAATGCAACTATTTGAATCAGGTGTGCTGGAGTAGAGACACATCTACCAAGAAGGAGGTTAAGAAACCCTGGTTTAACCAACTGAGGCAGTGAAAGATGATTCTCAAAGAGCGATCTATGAAGTTTGTTGACTTTTTTTCATAAAGAGGGGAG
Source organism: Jordanella pulchra (assembly GCA_034780135.1). Taxonomy (NCBI): domain Eukaryota; kingdom Metazoa; phylum Chordata; class Actinopteri; order Cyprinodontiformes; family Cyprinodontidae; genus Jordanella; species Jordanella pulchra. The sequence goes on along the minus strand of JAUZNJ010028629.1, from coordinate 4,378 downwards.
AGTGATAAGCTGCACTTCCCTGTTCCACCCCTCATTGTTTTTTTCTTCTTTTCTTGTTTTTATTTTTGAAGGCTCAAAGAGGATCACTATTTTACTTATCTGTTTTCTATCCTCCTGAGCTCCTATCAAGGGTATTCTGTTTTTTTATTGTTACTGATTGTTTATGACCTAATCTGCCTCAGCTGCTATATGTTCTCTGGGACTCCAAACCTGACTGTTTTCAATTAAATTCAAATATACTTTATTACTCTACAAAGAGAAATTCGGTTTCTCTTTTGACTAACAGAATCCATTTTGTATTTTTCCCCAAACCGGATGCGTTTTACTTTGTAACCATGTCTCTCTTTCTGTCAGACCCATGAATTTGCTGCTGAATTCCTGTAGAGTTCAACTTGCTATTTAATTGGCTGACTGTAAGTAGCCGTCTTAGTCGAGCATATCTTTTTTTAACATTTCTCATGAAAAGGCTTGAAGTGAAATGGAGAGAGCTGCCAAGATGCTGCAGGTGCTTGTAAATTTAAAGCAGTTCAGTATGAATACACATTCCTGGCGAGAATTACTTTTGCACCAAGCAGTGTAGTGAGAAACTAGTAAGCAGTCTTAAAAATGTAGCTTTGCAGCCACCTGTCAGTGTGAAGCCCACCTCGAATCTACACACATGTCCACCCAAAGCTTGGGGGTCTTGGGACAGGAAAGCAAAGAGCATTGCTGTGTTTTAATGTGGCAGAACTTTTGGTTTGGAGGCCATAACACAATCATTCTATGTTAATTTAAAGAGTGTGAGTGCTATGGGATAAAGAATTTAAAAGATAGACCCCGAAAAAACAAGCTGAGGTGCTTGGCCCTCATGACTGCAGCAAAAACAAACCAAAAAAAACAAACAATTAAGCAATCCCACAATAGGACGATATATTTTTTCAATTTGAGACACAATTATTTAATTGCTCTGTCAAAATGCTCATTAGCGATTATGAGGAGACCCCTCACTCAATGCATCTTGTATCAAATAACAGTATGCATTTCCCAGTTATCATATATATTAGTTATTTTTGTACCAGTGACAGTTTTCCTGTTTGTTTTCTTTTTCTATCTCTATCTTCTCTCTTTGCAGGTGTGGAAGCAGACTTTTAATATGTTATCTTTTGTTCACTTTTTCCTCTATTTTCATCACCTTCACTCTGTTTTAAAATGTTCCTCACCTCACTCCCTTTTTCTATTTTTCTATCCTTTGCATATCTTAGTTCATTGTGTGAATGCTGTAAGCATTCACACTATTTAGATCCTGTTTCTCTTTATTTATTATTCTTCTGTCTTCTTCAGCCTTCTTAATCTAGTTGCTTCCCTATGTTTTTGGATCGCTACTCCTCTTGCATACTTTGTGCTATTTCAACCGTTCAAATTTCACAATATTCAGCTTATTTGGGACATTTCTGCTATATCTTTTTGTATTTCTACTACTTATAATTTTGTAGTTATTCAGCTTTTTCTGGACCCATTGATATTAATGGGAAATGTTAAAAATTTCACTAAAACTTTAGCTACTTTGCCCTTTAACTACTTCCGCATACTTTAAGCTAGAAACACCATTCAACACACTTTTTTGTAGAAATATGTAAGTTTCCATACTTTTTCATGAAGGATTGCTAATTAATATGGTAAAAACCTTATGTCTGTATCATATATACGTTTCGATTTATTAAGCATAGTTTAATGCCCCTTTTTTGATTTTTTCAAATTTTCCTCTTTTTTCACCAACTCCTGTGTCTTTTTTTTTATAAAAATATCTTTATTAGAATTTTAGCAGTTTAAACAAACAACTTGATCAGTATGCAAACATGTCTTTTAAAAAATATTTTCAACCAAAACAGCCCTAAAATATTTTTCCCCTATCCGTTCTGATAAAACTGATGTAAGAATCACTGTGATACACCTTATTATGCAAGAGTTATTAACATTTGTTTGTCACAAGCTCCTCAGTGCAAAAAAAGCCAGGAAATCCAGGCTTGTAGCTGGGTTGTTTGGGCACATCACTGTGGCCTTTGTACTGAAAAAGCCTCAGACTGAAATCTTTCAAAACAAACCCATTTTTACAGCATTGCCATAGCCACATAATCTTTTGTAGAAGCATGAAGGTATGCATACTTGTTCATCAAAGACTGCTGATTCCTACAATCTAAATATTATTTCTGTCTCTCTGATACTTTTTGATTTATTCATCATACTTTAACACAACATTTTGCCCATTTTTCACATTTTGCTAATGTACAGTTTTGGTCAAAAGTTTACATACACTTGTAAAAACATAATGTCATGGCTGTCTTGAGTTTCCAATAAGTTCTACAAGCCTTATTTCTCAGGTGGTGGTGGTGAGCTCAATGTTGCAGACATTACATCAAGAGGAGCATGTCCTAAACACCTCCAAGAGGACTCACTGTGGCAAAATGGACCAATGTTCCTATTGCAACCTGTTGAACAATGGCCGATAAGATCAACCAAAGACATTGCTATGGATGCAAAAGACAGTGTAGCAAGGCTCCAAAGAAAAGCTTTCTGAGCAGTGATGACCAGAGCACAATCCAAGCAAATTAAAGAAAAAATGTGTGATGAGGATGTGACAAAGAATCCTTTAAAAGCTACAGAGTGGAAAGAAAAGGATAGTCAGGCTAAAATCTCTCCTGTAACATTCATTGCTAAACAATTAATTCGAGAGAGAAGATACAGTAGTCTTTCTAAACTGGTCAGAGTTATTGCATGGGTGAGAAGAGCTGTTGAAAACTGGAAACTCACTTTGGAAATGTCATGTTGGGGTTTTTGAGATGTCGAGCCCACATGCAGAACACCAAAACAGGAGAGCTTTATCAGATTTAGATGTTTATTGTTAAAGGTATTACTGGGTAGTGGGACCACAGCCAGGTCCGGGAAGGAAACACCGGCAGGAGTTGTCACTGGGAGAGAAAGCAGACTGGTGAGTTCACTGCGGGTAGGGAAACTGAGTTGCAGAACGTTTCAAGTGGGTCTTACTGTTCGGAGATAGTTGTAATGTTTTCAGAGGGAGGTTCCAGTATCCGGGGTCTTTGTATCCAGTGTGGGTCCAGAGACAACGAAGGAGTGCGGTGGGAAACGGACAGGTCAGCTCAAGTTGGAAGGAGACTCCAGGAAATGTTATGCTGCCAGTACACAGGCTTAGTAGATCCAGAAGGACAACGAGGAGAAACTGAGAGTTCGGGCATCCAGTGGGTAAACACCACGTTGTCATGAGGGAAGGTAGCTCAACAGAAAAGCCAGGAGCAGGCGGCAATCCAAACTTCCAGAGAGCACCTGAAGGCAATGAGGAGAAAAACACAAAGAGTAATTTTCAAGTAGAAACAGATCAACGAGGAGATCACCTGGAGAGTTACACTCAGGAGGCTTTGTGATACCATAAGCTAGAAAACACTCGGCTCCGACCACTGGGCAGCAGTTCCTTAAGTACAGCGAAGAAGATGAGACTGATTGGCAACACCTGTGCCGCTGGAAGCCACACCGCACATCCAACAGACCCTGGCGCAATGTGGTGGAGGAAAAGGAAAGGCGCACAGGAGAGCAAACCCACACAAAAAGGGCAAAGAGCCCCAGATCATGACAGGAAAGCCAGCAAAGTGATAGAAAAGTGAAAATAAAAATTTCACCTGATGTCAAACAACCAACTACCCATCCTGGACTTACTGTTAAAGAATGTGAAAATGCACTGAGAGATGTTTTTCTGGCTGTTCAAGAGAGTGCTTCATTCCATGACACAACTTTAAATAGGCTAGTTGTGTTTAAAGAGCAAGATTCTGGACTCCAGTTTTGTGGGGGTCGTATTCAATCCTTTAATGAGGATAGAAGAGTTGTTCCCATTTTACCATATGACTCTTGGGTGTCCACACTGATTGCTCTTGAAGCTCATGAAGTAAATCATGAAGACATTGCTGGAACATTACTGCAGATGAGAAAGAAAGCATGGGTGGTGAGAGGCAGGAGATTGGCTAAAAAATTTGTGGACAATTGTGTGACATAGCGGAAAATCAGAGCAAAAAGGTGTGAGCAGATAATGGGTGATCTTCCACCAGAACAAACCCTGCCTGCCAGACCATTTGAGTTTACTGCTATGGATCTATTTGGACCCTATGAAGTGAGGGATGAGGCCCGAAAAAGAGTTAAACTTAAAGTGTGGGGTATCATCATCTGTTGCATGTCATCTTGAGCTATTCACACATAGCTTGTAAGTGATCAGTCAAGTGAAGGATTTTTGTTAACGTACCAAAGATTTACACCAAGAAGAGGACATCCAAGGAAGTTATGGTCAGATGGCGGAAAAAACTTTATTGGAGCCAAACCTGTCCTGGCTAATCTTCAT
>JAUZNJ010028628.1:0-15956 GCA_034780135.1 Jordanella pulchra | reverse complement strand
GTGTGTTGGACCAGGGAGACATTTAAGAGTTGCAGGACACCGGCCCTCGAGGACCAGGATTGCCCACCCCTGCTCTAGAGGCTAATTGTAGAATATGGAAGAAAGATAGTGAAGTTTCAGAGGAGCCTGCCAGGCAGACAGAGTGGTGGAACAGAAAGAGAAGGTTACAGCTAGCCATTGTCTGCAGTGGAGGTAGGATGAAGAAACAGTCCTTCCAGGGCTAAATTAAAGCCGCTTTTTGAAAAACAAAGTGAGTATTCCGCACTTTAACCTTTGTCAATATTATTTTCTCGATGTTCTATTTTGATTAAAAGAGTTCATCTCAGCTGCCTCCTGCACTGTACACAGCAACATCTAAACCCAATTCAACCTATAAACATGAATCATAAAAAGCGTTAAAAAAACCTTGGAATAAAAATGAACACGTTGGTTAACTGAATTAGTACAGTGAGAAAAGAAGCTAGGCCTTCTGCTGTGCAAAATGGAGTAATATATGTAGAGATTGTGTCATCTTTTTCAGCTTCAAATTTTTAACTTTTCACTCATACTGTATGATCCAGCTGGCACCTCCTTGTGCTGGAAATTGACTAATGCACAGTTTACATGACACAATGGACTCGCATCAATATTTCCCTATAGTGACAGCAGCAAGCATGGTCAAGGTGAAAGTTAATGCTACAGAGTAAACCAATGTCAGCTGGCATCAGCATGCAACAAGGGATCAAATCCCTGTTGTTTCAAGACTCTCCACAGATCACTTTTTATCATTAAGTTCTCTCCAGTGCATTCCCTCCAAGGCAGACTCCAACAGAAAGCCCAACTCAGCATGTTCAAATTTGTTAAAGCATTATTTATTACAATTTGAAAAAACAAACAAAAAAAACAAATGCAAGTTCTCCAGCATCTTGAATTAATTTCTTTATCTTTGCTGGTCACTTAAGAGTTTAAAAACAGTTGATAAAAGTGACCTACTTGTTAAAACGCACCATTTTTTCCTATTTATTCAAACAGAGCAGTTTAAATTCATGGTGAACATTTTAGGCTTGGTCAAATTCGCCAGACCCACTTGTGGCATCCTGCAGGAACCTACAACTGTCATGGAGAGAAATACAATCCAAGAATAAATCAGGATAAATGCAATGAAATTCTTTTCAAATATAAGAGAGTTAAGTAAATCCTTCTACATCAGAAATAAAGTGATAGTAACAGACTTTTCATTGGATGTAGTCACTCTATTAGCCCGTTCAACTCAACATAACTCAGCCATGCTTTGATCTGCAGTGATGTGTTAGGGCAGACATGCATGACTGACTTTTGTATCAGCGGGGCGGGTTTCACAGAACTGAAGTAAAGGGAAAAACAGGTTGGACTATCCACTTTTCAAAGCATTTATGACTATAGAAGAAAAAAAGTCTTCTTTGGAATATAACTTGTATTATTCATCATTTTTATTACATCCCCCATAGCGTGGCATAAAAGCATATACCCATGAGATAGTTGTGAGAGTTACCTTTAGTAGCAGTAAAACTAGAGATATGAGAGACGACTAATTTCCCTGGATTAACAGCAATCAGCCAATCACACTGTGAAGGTTATGAGTGAGCAAGAAATTCCAATTGATAATATATATATGTAAACTCTTGTGATTGAAAGGTGTGGTTATGTTTAATTTGTTTTATTAAACTTAAGACTAAATGACCTGATAGATCTGTATACAGTGGTTGTGATGTATAGTATGAGGCACACTATTGCATACTTTCATAAGGTATCCAGTAGATGCTCACACCAAGACAGTATTAATATCATTTAAGAACGATAATATTTCAGAAAACTAAGATAAAAACTACTAAAAAATACATGTGCACTTCAGTTACAGAAGTAATTAAAATTTCCTGGATGATAAATTAAAAGGCTGTATCTCCATTAAAAGATTCAAAAAGCTGTATGAATCCAAAACTATAGATGCATATAAAGTCATAGTATAAGGAACATAATATAAAAAGTCATAGTATAAGGAAAAATGTTTAACATGTAAAAATGAATGCTAAAAAAGTACTTATCTAACATAAGAAAAAAAAACTGAAAAATAAATAAATAAATACTGTTAACTGGAAATTTTCATGTCGATTCCACAGTATTTTATTTAGATAATCTCCACAATGAAAGACAGTAATACCACCTAACCTTATGAAAACATCTAAACAGTAAAACCTCAAAACGAACTAAAAAAAAACAAATGTTAATCAGGGAAAACAAATGAAGAATACGGTTTGTTAATTTTTTCCCTCTCATCTATATACTTAAAAAACATAGAAATAGAAATGTTTGTGTCCTTTTTTCTTTCTTCTCACTTCCGTTTCTGTACTTGCTTGCTATGAGCAAGTATATGCTGTTAATTCCGATACAACAAATGGAAAAGGGATAGGCCTAAATGTTTTACTTCTGCCTAAACCCTTTTGGTCAGTGTCTATAATTAAAAATGGCATGCACTGTATTGCATAGAGACATGTTTTAAAATTTGTTCAGATGACCAAAATAAAACTGAACTGAACTTTAATGCTATCTGCAATAGAAGGCTTGTATGATGGGGCTCTTAACATGCGCAAAACAGATAATTCTCAACATAAACGGGTCAGAATTATTAACCTACAAAGTAAAGGGGCCTTATCTGGCCTGTATTAAATAACCAAACTATTTCTCTGCAAAATAAATAAATACATTTCTGCTATTATAAAACTCATAAAGGAATCATGAAGCAGCACAATTTGCTCTAGTTTTGAAATTGCTTTACCTTTTCTTCATTCATTTGGTCTGATTTTACAAAGTTGCGTTCAGTGAATGTAGGAGCAATCCTGTCAATCAATCCAGCTGATCAGAGTGGAATTAAAACAAACTGATTTCAACCTAAATTTTTTTCCCTCACTTCTACTGAGAGGAGGAATTAAAAAGGTTTTTTTTTGTTTCCCTATTTTAAGAAACAAAAACACCAGTTATTCAAGAGGACTTGCATCAGATCAGTATTTCCAGAACATTAGGTAACAATGCAAACTGTTAACAACATTGACATGATTGATCCTTTATTATTTGTAGTTTATCCGAGTGTCTCCAAATGAAGGAACATTTAGTGACCAAGGCCCAAATGACCATTTCCTCACATGCATATTTTTTCTAGAATTCAAAGGTGAAAATGCCACTTTTTTTAAGTATCACTTTTATACGAAAAAGGATTCCTGGATTTCTTACAAAATCCTCCAATCAACTAGTAAACTGTAAACCACTAAACTAAATACTCAGCTAAAATCCAGTAACAAGCAACACAAAATGTGCAAAATCTAATGAAGCAGAAGCTCTGTAAACAATAATAAATCTTTTTCTGGGGATTTGCAGATGTTAACTTAGATGTTAGGCTGGCTTTATCCATGTTTTGAGTTAACATGATGATGATTAACTTCATACAAGTTTTTATGAACTTCAAGTTACTTTTGTACAGGTAAAGCTTACAGAAGTATTTTTTGTTTGTTTTTGTTGTTGTTTTTTATGTCTAATGGACCAGCATTACAGCAGCATGTGCCCAGGTCTTTACCCTGCAACCACCTGAGCTACAGCCCACTGAACAAAAATCAGCTTTTGTTTCAAGTTTTTCAAGTTTGTGTCTATTTTATGGTGAGTATCAAACAAATTTGGACATACTTTTGGAAGACAAGATTTGTTCCAAATCCACATAACACCTTATCTTATGATAATTATTCATGTGACACAACTGATATGAAAGATAATATCTGGATTATTTATCTTCATTTCCTCTACAGAAGAGATTCCGTTTGCTGTGAGTTGTGACTGAAAATATTAATCAGAACAACATTTCTATCTGAACAATCTCCCTTTTCATTCTTATTTCTGGGTATCCTTTCTATGACTAAAGGCTCTCCTGTCTTTACATTTTAACAGCAATGTTTCTTTATCTCAGTCCTTTGTGCAAGTCTGCTAGCTCCATTACCTTTTCTCAACAAGCTCATCTTTTGCCAATGTGCTAATGTTTGAATTTGACTTGTTCATCTATTGTTGCTGTGCTGTGTAGCTAAATGAATCTGCCCGGCAGACAATGCACTGCATTATGCACATTTGGTTTTCTCAATTTAAGGATAACAGCACTCGCCGTTCAAAAGGAGACTTTGATACAGGGATATGTTTCATTGTCATAGCCTGTCACAGATCAGTGGTTGTTTCGATCAGCCTTCCTACCTTCTCTACAAATGCAGGAGGAGGTCCAAATCTCTATTCAGAAAATACCATAGTCGTTTTCTTATGCTTAAAACAAATTTACATCACTACTTGCCAAGCTGCTGCTAAAAATCTTCTCTTTCATCCTTCAGGTCTGCTCGACACAAACTGGGCAAGTTTCCCACCGAGTCCCAGCCAAACTGTGGAAGATATTTAAAGCAGGTTCCTCCATCATTTTTATTACCATATCTTTGGAAGTTTAAAAGCTGTTTTATTAGTCTTTAAAAGTTATTCAGTCACATTCATTGTTGATAAAAAAAATAAAGAATGAATGTAGAGTCAGACAAACACCAATGTGACTGCTTGATCAGGTGTGGTTATATATTTAGTGATTACTTCCCTTAGTAGCTAAGTTTACATTGAAATACTTTTAAATTACTTTTCCTTGCTTCACCATTCAGCCAGTTGCTAACTGAAAAAAAAGAAAATCGGAAGTAGCTTTGCATAACTGCAATCTCTAATATAATATAATAAACTCTAGATAGTAGTTTATTGCTTCCAATATGATCCTTGCATGTTTGGAATATGTGTGGAATCTGCATATGGATCAACTGCCATATCCGATATTTGACATTTACTGACATGTTTTGGTTAAGTGACATATGGTGATTTGCTACCCAAAGCTTTAACACGAAACAATGAGAATAATGTGCTTAAAGTACAAGAAATACATTATTTTTTAAGGCTGCAGACAAAGCAAAGAAGTGCATATTGTGCTTGCAATAAAGTTTATTAAGATAATTTACAAAATGTTTCAAGTCAACAAAATACTCTAAATAATCTAAAGACAAGCAAGCTCTTCTTTCTAAAATTGAAATAAGGATTTTAGAAGCCTAAGAAGAGCAAAAAACTTTAATATGTTGTCTGTCAGCATGGCATTCAGCAGATATCTACAAATGCTCTTCTCAATTGGTTGAAGTTAGAAATAAAAAAACATATTTTTTGTTTCAACAAATACCTTGTATATTAGTTATAGGTTGCAATTAAAACCACACTATTTATTTATTTAAGTGTGAATAAAGGGTTTTATTAGCAATGGTGTTTCAATGCCATATGCATCACAATATTGGATCACGATACCATATCGCCATATCACAACATCACAATATATTGAGATATTCTACCCAGCTAATATCAAAATTAACTGTAGACATAAAGAAGAAACGCTTTTGTACTGTCATTACTAGTTAATGATCATTCGGTTATATTATTAGCCATTTTGCTTGGGGTTTGAGTCAGTCCGCATATGCCACTGTGACTGTCTCTAACACAAAAATCAAACTTTATCACACAGTAGAATGGCTCCAAAGCATCATCTACCACAGTGGTGGTGCAGAGGTAGGACATTTCCCCTAATTTGTAAGGGAAAATGTTGTTTTTTTTTAAAATTGATATTAGGCGCCAAGAGTTCAATATTATATCAGGGGGCCGAAAATCACAACATACCACATTGATTTTTTCTAACATCGCCAGCAAGGAAAAGTTATAATTAGTATTTTCCCACAGTACTAAGGATTAAACATACATTCCAAGGAAGGAAGCTGAAGCTGGATACCATATTCTCAATCAAATGAATTACTTTAATATCAATTAATGCAATACTTCAATTTAAAAGATCTGTCTATCAGCATTTAGCATTTAACTGGCATTACATACATAAACACTACCCATACAATTCTATTGGGCCTATTGCAATTGGCCTGTTGCAACTATTTTGAAGGAAAACATGCAATTGTATTTAATGTCAATACTTTTAGCATCATCAGGTTTGAGGTTTAAGAAGACCCGATATCGGATATTGTCCACAATCTTTTGATCTCCTATCCTACGATATCTGATGGGTGCATTGTAGGTTAATTACCAGCCCAAACCTGAAATGTCAGTGGTGAAAAAACACAATTTTTCACCACTTTTGTATCACCAAATCACCCATAATTTCATCTCACCTTGCATGTGTAGTTTTTCATGATACTTTTTCCATAATACTGGACAAAGGAACATTTCTTATTTATTTTGATAACTGACAATTTAAAACATTTTTTATAGTTTATTATGATGACATATAGTTAGAGACTAAAGTTTAAATCTGTAAGAGGGATATCATTTGTAGTCTTTTTTGACTGGTATCCAAATCTAACAAGTTTCCTAAGGGTATTACATCCAAATGAGATCAGATTACAGATTAAACAACTTACCAAAATGCTTCTGTAAATTATGCAGGCGCAAAATGTGTTTGTAATAAATACATTTGGTTAAACACACCAATTTCAGTGCATAATGATCAGAAAACTGATTTAGGCACAGCAAAGACCATAAACAGAGACTTTTGGTTTGCTATCCATGATTCAGTTTTAAAACAGGAGAGATCAGGCAGATGTAGCTTTTATAATTTGCAACCACCTTTGCTTCCTCATTTTTAGCCCTTTTATCTTTCCACTTTCTACTGTAGAAATGCAACTAGGTTTGATTTTTCTTAATTTGTCTGAAAGGAAGAAAAATCTTTGCAGAATTAGTTAATGGCATTGTTTTTCTATCATTATAAGAGGTGGCAGAAATTAACACTGTATTTTTAAGCATTTTCTTAGTTTAACCAGAAACAAAAGAAAGTATATTAATTAAGCAATATTATGTAATTAATTGCTGGGTTAGAAAGCAAAGCAACCTTGGTATAGATTGCATCTAGAGGAAAACACAGATGCTACTCGCTAAAATAAAACACTGGACAATAACTACTTTTTTTTTATAAATCCAGATAACATTAGTTTTAAAGTAGGGTGCTTGTCTCACATTTTATACTGAAAACTGATTTTGATCATAAGACAAAGAACAATATATTATTAAGATTTCCTGGCAATAAATTTCACACAACTTCCTCTGCCCAACCAAGGTTATTTGATTTTAACCTGTGAATAAATTATGGGCCTGTAGTTTGATCACAGTGTAAAAAATGCATTAAATAGATCAAAAGACATTTAAAAGAAAGCAGTAATACAAAAAGTACTTGTGCTTTCTTCTGGCATTGTCCCAGATTTAGAGATTTCAGAGCCAGTATTTGCTTATTTTATGTTTTTGTGTAATTTTATATTTGATCCACACATTTTTTTGTAAACTTAAGATGGCATTGACTGAATGGAGGTAAAATATGTCCCATTGCATACTGTCTTCTTATGGATTTCCTGAAATTAATTTCCTTTTGCCATCCTTACATAGAAAATTAGATAAGTTCCAACTTATCCTCCCACTTGAGGTGTGGATCTGAGCAACTCCTACAGAGTTATCACATGCCTCTAGGAAGCTTCTTTAATGAACACATATTTTGCTCATCTTGTCAGTTTAGGTCCACCTCTATGCTCTGAAGAGTATGGATCAACTGGAGACCTAACCTGTTCAGATCATAGATTAAATTGAGCTCTGTGAGATGTCCAAGCATAGATATTACTTTTGAACCTAATGATAAACTTCACAAATTTCTCCCCGACCTGTTTGCTGCCTTCCATGGTCTTCATCATGCCGCTTGCTCTCCAATATACTCTAACAAACATCTTAGATTATAAAGTAGAGGCATTTAAAATTCAATAAATTAGTTGCAATGATTAAGAATTTGTTGGTATCAGATTGATTTTAATTTGTATAAATGAATCATATAAATCTAGACATTTTTCTTTCCACTCCACTATATGCAGTACTTAATCGATCAGTAATGTAGAATCCACTTCTAAAACCCCATTCTAGTTTGTGATTACAACGTAACAGTAACGCAGCAGGACATCCTTGAATAACCTTTTACAAATTGGCATTATATGACTTAGCTAGTCTAAACTTAAAGTTTAGTAACTTGGACGGAAATGACATGTGATTGGATGTTAATCAGACAAAGTAAGTAAAGTAAAAGTATAATTAGGGTGACATTAGTTCTGAATTGCTTCTAAATAAACAATATTGGATTCTAGATTCCCGAAAACATGACCAATTAGTTTTATGATCTCCTTCAAAAAATATCTATATCAATTATCAATACTCAAATGGGCATTTACATTTACCTTCTCTGTATATTTAACTTAATATTATTCCCAAATGGATAATCTGGCCTTCAGCAATAATTGTAGGTATTGCTATCAAATTCACTTGCTCTATTACTCTCACAGGCTTAAACAACATAGCCCATCTGCTGATTTGAAGCAAACACTCGATTTTAGAAACTTCTCACAACAAAATTCCCAACTGAATACTCATCTGTTACACACAATCAAGAAACTGCAGTCCCAGCAGAAAATAATAGCATGGGGACGAAGCTTTCATTGCAGGTGACATCTGCTTTTTTTTTTCTTTTCCACAGTCCCATTGTAATCTTCTAGATAGCAGGTCATGAAAAGTCGCAGGCTAATGATGTAGTTGGCAGTTGGTGGGCCTCAGTGGCTTGGCAGTCCTTGACCAGTATTCTTCTTAAGCTGATTTACCCAATAAATTGCTGCTCTCGGCCATTTCACATGCCGGCATGGAGACAATTAGAAATGTGTGGAGGAGAACCTTTGGCTCTCATTAACTTAGACTTGGACATTTATAAGAGAGGATGAGAAAAGCATTGGGTAGCTCTCACCCATTCTGACAAACTCTACTGTCCCACTCTATTACAGGAGAGGTGTCTCTTACTATATAGGGTGCCAATCAATAAGCTATTGGTTTGGCCCTGGTGACGATATTGCTTTAGTTGCACTCCTTGGACTTGGAAGAAGATGATAAATTCAGGGGGACTAGAAAGTGTCAGAGCAATTAAGTCAGTTAAAGTGAGCTCAAGTAACGATTTCCATGCTAAACAGGCAAAGCCAACGACCTGAAATAACCCTCACACTGGTGGCTTTGTCCAGCCCCAATGAGGGAGGTTGCTCAGGAAGTCATCTCTGTGCGTGACTTCTCCTCCAGTCGGGTTACGGTAATGACTTTGTGAAAGAGCGAGTGGCTCCTCAAGCATGGCAAAGAGTAAAGCACAGGCGCCAGTCGCTTGCCTGTCCTTCAGACACGAATAATATTTATCCTGACAAATACTCAGCAACCGAAGCAAGCAGCAGACTAATCCCCCCGTGCAATAAATTGTCTTCCATCCATGGCATAATATTTGTCTGCTAAGTTTTCACTAATCCATACATACTCAGACTAAAATGCTCCTTTGAGAAAATGGTAATTTGGTACATAAAAAGCAGCTATGTTGATGTGACACAGCACTGTGAGAAAAGTTTTTGGTACCTTACATATTTGCCAAGTCTTTACTCGTTTTTTCATCAGAATAACTTCTTGATTCTACAGACCTGAATGTATTTCAGCCTGAGTGTAGCTGAATGGAGCTTCCCAACAATATGCTGAGAAATATTTCTAACTAGAAACTTGACTATGACAAAAATGTAAAAACAAAAGAAATTGGGAAGAACTACTGATCTGCCTAGTAACAATAAACAGATGAAAGATATGTAAGTGAAGGAAAATAATAAATAAACAAACCAGAGAAAGATGATTAGTTTGATGTAAGACAGGAGATGCTTGGCCTGTTCTATTGGGCTTGTGACAATGTGTTGAGGTTCATTTGCAGTCTTCTTTGTCAAAGTGTTGTAGAATGACTTCAAGCGATTCAAGTGATGTAAAAACAAGAATTCAAGACATTCAGAAGAGAAAAAACTAAAAACTGTCATGTTGTTTCAATAAAATTTTAATTTGTATTTTTATACTGCACTGCTTGAAAATAATTGCTGTCACAAATGCCACAACAGTTTAGGAAATGCAGCTTTTTGAATCTAAAGACATAATTTGGGTTGTACAAGGAAAACAATGAGCAAACCCATAATGTCACATAATTGTTTTAAAATTATCCTTGATGACCGGTGGGGGCGCCGGTACTCTCCTTTGGATATCTATTTTTTGATGCCTCTAGAATTACAAGAAAATAGGATAGAAAAATTTTATTTTTTTAACAAGTTAAACCACAAAAATAAATGGAAACATTTAACTCACATTGAGTCTAGGAGCACTGTTTTTCTCCAGAAAATATTGTTTCAATTTTGTATAAATCCAGTAAAAACACAAAAAAAACCCACAAACATTATATACTGTTTACTTCTTCAAGAAGGTTGAACCGTTAAATAGTTTTCTTCCACACTATTGACCAGGACACAACTGGAAGTGATCTTTACTTTTTACGAGGAGTTGTAGTCTTTTACACTGATCAGCCTTTAATTAGTTATACTTTCTATTCAAACACGCTTTGACACACTAGATAATCAACAGACACTAACACAGCACACACACTTATGGACCCACCAAAGAAGGGACGTGTCTACGCTCCCTCTTTTTCACACATATTACAGCTCTGAATGAAGATGGGCACTCTTGACCATTGATCTGGACTTTACTCTTTCAATATCAGGGAAGAATGACAGAATAGATTATTACCATGACATACATATATCTATAAGATATTACACATTTTAGAGTTTAAAAAAATCTAAGTAATGTTGATCCTGTAACACCTCATTATTATGTTATTCTTGTAATGGATACATTCAAGCCAGTATTGAATCTATCCTGTCATAACTTGGAAAAACTAAAAAGTGCATATGAAAGAATTTCACTAAGTTATGTTGAAATATGAAAATATATAACACATAGTGTATTATTTTCCTGCGTGCAGTGTTGATGATGTTGAGGAGGAGGGAGAATAGACTTCCTGCTCCCCGTGGTACCCAATCATCTGGAGTGAGGGATAGGAAGAGGAAGAAGACATCTGCAAAGAACTACAACAGCTTCATGGGGGGAGTTTTTGAGCTGCAGGTTAGATCTTTTTCCTCATGTAGAAAGCGGATGAAGTTGTATCTGGGCGTGCTGCATCACTTTGTGACTTAGTTGAAATTGCTGTAATAAACAGCTACCTGTTGCACAAGGAGCTGTGTGACAGACTGAATCAGCAGCCTATGACCCACAGGCTGAGAGGAACAGTTGACGCTTGAGCTGTGTGGGTCACCACCACAAAAAGTACAAGAGGTCTGTCAGAACTGTGGCCATTGCTGAGGGAGCATCAGGCTCCAAGGAAGCCCCACAGGGATGTATAAAGTACAGGGTGAGTAAGAAATGCATACACGTCATGTGTGAAGGGTGTACAATTCCTCGGTGTGTGATAGTAGGCAGAAACTATGACAAGATCTATAACTGCTCCTCTGATCAGATAAAAAAGTGTACATAATTTATTATAGATAGAGTTGGGATGTTGCTGTTGTGTTTTTATATCTCGCTTTATGATCCTTGATAAAGAATATTACCTGAATTTTTGTTCATCTGTTTTGAGTTTCAATACAGTAAGAAAAAACAACAATATTTTTTGTTGTTCAAAATACTTTATATTGTTTGAACGGTGTGTTGTGAACCTTTAAGCTTGTTAAAATGTTTCTCTTGAACTACATATACCCCCGCCCCCTGATAGTTTGCAATGTACATATTTTGAAATTTTTGTCTCTGTTTAAAAAAGTTGGTACATTTAAAAAATGACATTTTGGAAACACTTCAAATACATTTTCTAATAAGTTTTTTACAAGATATTTTTTGAGGGATAGAAGTGGGATTTTTTTGTATTCAGTAAATATGTGTAAAAAATACAATTTTCATTTTTCTGTAGGTTAATTACATTGTTTTTTTTTATTTTATTTAGTTTAAACAGACTTATTGCACACAAATTATTCAAATTTGGAACGAAAGAGTTATTATGATGTCTAGCATACAGAAATGCTCCAAAAGGTGTTCTACAGCATGTAAAAATGAAAAATATGGCTTGGCGAATTTGTTTTATGGTAGCTTATAAAGGGTTAACATTTATATTCCCTTTTATTTGAAGTCATCTGCCCTAAACATGACTTTTTACTACAGTATACAATTTTCTTTATGTCCATACCTAATTTTAGAAATTCAAAGCTTCACAAATACAGTATATAGTTACAGAAATGTGTTGCTAAAATAAATATTTTCTCATCAAATAGGATGTACAGAACAAGGTTACAGGATGAACCCCTAATTTGTAAACCACTGTCACCCCAAAATATTCACAACCTTTAGGAAATCACTAATTGATATACTGTATATTCTTTAGAAAATATACATTCTTCTGTTTTTGCCATAGTAGCTGTGGGAACAAAGTTAATGACTAATACAGGAGCGTACAGACTGCTTAAAAAAATTAAAATTAGCAATCAAAGTTATCAATAGTATTCTAGTAATACATTATTTTTCAAAAAATACTGTGTGCACGAGGTAAATTTGTCTCCTAAATGAAGAGCTCATGACCACTTGCAGCTGACAAACTAAAATAGATTTTTCTTGGGACTTCTCACAGTTCTTAAAAAGAACATTAGGCTTGTTTGGAAACTGTATTCATATGTAAAATAAGACGAGTAGTATAATTTAAACAAACTATTAAATAAAAACTGTTCCAGAAGCTCTGAAGAGTTAATATGCTTTAATAAACACTGATGTTAATTGATGAAAAACACTTCAGTGATTAGAGCATTCATAAAATCAAAGACTGCATTTTTGTTCTCTTAGATAACATTTTTTTTTGGGGGGGAAACAGAGTTTTGATTTAGTGTCGATTCCCCAGTGGGTTTTAAAACCTGTAAAGCTTGATATTGTTTTCCTTTAATGTGAAGGTTTTTGTTGGAGCTGCTCCACATGATGCTCTGTTGAAACAGTGGCCTTGGTAAACTGCCAATAAATACTTTTCTTCCTTAATGATTGCAAGCCATCTATAGGAAGCAACAGTGGGATGTAGTTCCCCAGAGAGTGGAGCCCCCAAGAACAGCACCGCCTGGGAACTTCTTTCTAAAGCAACCTTGGTCTTGGAAAAGGTCATGTTTACAGATATAGCCTGTGTTTTTTTCCCCATGCAGTTATTTCAGATATCCATTCCCGGGCTGATTTATTCAAAGACTCACATCCAGCCTTTTTTATCTATTGAATTAAATATCTACATTTTATACTTACCTTTTATGTGTATATGTAAAAAAAATGTCCCAAGTCTAAGACTAGAGGAAAAATAGCTGTTTAAGAGGACAATAGAGTTAATCCTGCATTTAGAGATAATAAAAGCTGATCTAATAAAATTCAAAATTTATGCACCCTATGGTACTCTACCTGATGTCTTGATATACCTAAAGTAGTCCTGGTAAAGGCGAATTTAAGGGTCAAGGAAGTATCTTTTTCTTCTTTTACAGAAAGCCCAATGTGAAACATAAGTATTTAACCTTGTTAACATAACCAAAAGGGATGTTTTATACACTTCAAGACCCTTTATGTGCAAATCAGACTGGGCACTCTCTCAAAAAGAACACAGTAAAAGGCCTGTAAAAAAATATCTATCTATCTATCTATCTATCTATCTATCTATCTATCTATCTATCTATCTATCTATCTATCTATCTATCTATCTATACACACACAGGCCCTTAACCATGTTTTTTTTTTTTTTTTTGAGAGAGAGTACCCAGTCAGATTTTCTCATAAAGTTGAGGGGTAGTAGTAGTAATAGTAAACTGTCGAACAGGTAAACTGTATAAGATGGGTGTAATATTAAGGCACACGAAGTAATTCAATTTCTTTCTAATTAACCTCCAACCTACAGATAAGGCAATTATTAAATTAGACTAATATATGTTTCTAACTTCACAAAAATACCAAAAGCATCCAATCAAGAGGTGCACTTTTGCATTTTCTTAGTTTTGGGTGATCTGAAAATGGCCCTTACTGTCATGCAAACCTGATCTTTCCTATAGACCTCCCTAAATGTCTGAAAATCAGCTACTGTAATAGAATTGCTCTTCTCAAATATATTTAGAAGCAGTACTTCAGTTGCAGTTAAAAGAAGTGTTTAATATTTCACAGGTACTTTTTAAATATTTTTCAAAGAAATAAGACGGGATGACTGAAGGTGTATTGTGACTTTACAGTTCACAATATCGTCAGTAAAAAAAAAATTTAAAAATGGTATTGGTCAAAATCTGATTATCGACTCAGGCTTTTCAAAGCTCGTGATCGACAAGAAAGCTGAAACTTGTGCACACCTGATCAAAACTGACTGATTGGATTGAATAATGGATTCACAGTAATTATATGAAAAAGATTGACAAATATATACAGTTAGCATGATGCCAGAAGCTGATGATGGCTACAGAAGAAATGTGGTTTAGGTGGAACCTGCTGAGAGAAATTTATCCAAACACTTTTGGGGGCATAGTTATGCACTTGAACGTGTGTGGATTAGAGATACTTAAAAGCATGAATCATGGTCTTAAAAGGAGCTTTTATCAATTTCTTGGCATCTTATGTTAGGCAGTGTTTGATCCACTTCATCCAACAGCAAATTTTCCTGTAACCAAAGAGAGCAGAAGTTGAAGTTTTGAAGGGAAAGGCAAGGTTAATTTCCAAATTCACAGATTCTAAAGTTTGAAATCAGCCAAAAAAAGTTGGATCTAATTCTATTAAATGGTTTTCTTAAGGGAACAAAAAGGACTTTAACGTTAATGCTATGTTGAGGGATCAGTATAAAAGGATTTAATGAATGGCCAGGCAAAGAGAATCAAATGTGTCACCATGAAGCTTTGACAAAATTAAAAGGATGCACTTAACATTTTTTTTTATCTTTGGTGCAATGCTTAAAATTACATGAATAACAGGCATTTCCAAATGTTAAATTTTCACCCATTTCCACCGAATTTTCATTCAGAGAAGAGACTAAGTAGCTCTTACACACAAACACTCACAAACACGTCTTCAGAAAGCCTACAGGTGGTAGATGATAAGCCAAACTACTTTATAAAACATCCACATTTGTCACTCTCCCTGTGCCTTTACAGCTTCCATTACTGTCAAAATCTTAGCGTTCTTCGATCCAGCTGACAATTAAACAGGAACGCAGGTGAATAGAAGACATCATCAGCCTGAGTTCTGCATAGGTGAACGTCAATCATCTTATCATAATTACCCCCTCGCACAGTGGAGGAACCTATTCAGCTAGATACGAACTGTGTATGACTGCAAGCAGTGGATCAACAAAGCTGGGAGTCTGCTTTGGTTGATCGCTCCCACTCCAGCAGATAGATCACACAGAGCTATTGGCTGTGGGGATGCCCTGCATGCCTGTTATGCAGATATTTGCTATCACCAAGGATGATGAACCTGTCTGGTGGGCAAAAGTAGCTACATCCCTACATCACTGCTGAAATTTAGTTATTTCTGTACAGCCCTAAGAGTAAAATCAGACGGTGTGTGTTTTGGAAATTCAGCAGTGTTTTATATTCATACCTATGAATTACGGACACTATTTATTGCTGGATTAATCATTAAAGGCAATATGTATATCAAGTTCAGTGGTCTCTCCTAAGCTCTGGGTAGGGAAAAGGTAATTCCCACTATGCATACACTGGAGTTACTGCAGCAAAGGATGCTGAGACTAAACAGATCATAAATATCATTCAGAAATAACTGAAGAAGGCCTTCTTTTACTTTATTTTGGTCATATATATATATATACATATATATATACATATATATACACATATACATATATATACATATATACATATATATATATATATATACATATATATAAACATATACATATATATACACATATAAATATATATACACAT
>JAUZNJ010028627.1:0-15957 GCA_034780135.1 Jordanella pulchra | reverse complement strand
CAATCAGGGGAAGAACAGGACGACACAGGGAGCACAGAGAACAGAAACCTCAAAAACATCACAAGGACAGACGGATCGTGACAGCTATATTACAGATTTTTTTTATAATTTGCATATTTTTGTATGCCTCTTTTAAAAAGAAAAATCAATTTCTTTGATTTCTAAAGAGAGGTGAGAAAGTTATTTCAACGTCTACATTTTATTCTAAATATTTTAAATAAAGCTGATAAACCTAAGTAACAATAATAAATGGTAATGCATGATTGAATATTGTTTGTTTTGCTTGTAAGTTATTTGACAAAATGCACTTTTTTTCTGTCTAGACAAAGTGGAGACATTTCGTTGTATTCTTACAGAAGGTACTTTTAGTTTTCTCAGGCAGGCAGAACTTACTTTCCACAAAAAGTATTTTGTGTTATTCTGACTTGTTATGGCAGTGCTGTTTGAATACTTTTCTTAGGGCTAAAGCAGGTTTTCAACTACCAGCTTTGTTTTTCCTCAGGTGACGTAAAGGAGCCAAAGACAGTTGGTCTTGCTTGTTTTCATGTACAAAAATACTTAGTAACTATCTTTTACTGTCCCAATTATTGTGAACAATTCTCCGACTTTTACTCAACTACTTTCACTTTTATCAAAGTAATGTTTTGTTAAGATAATTTAACTTTTACAGAGTTATTACTTTGGGTACTTTAAACACCTCTGAAGTAGTCGACCATTAGTCAAGCCTGGCTCTATTTTGTTGGGAACCTTTGGTCTAAACAACGTCCAACAATAACCTGTGCAAGATGTTTCTCTTTGTAAGGATGAAGGAGGGACTGTGACCTGCTGCTGTTCTTGCATAGTCACAGAGCAAGGTACAGCAAAGCTATACAAGTTTTTAGATCCATGATCGAATTAAATATTCCTTTTGACTTTTTTTTCCCTCTTCAGTTTCCTAGAAAGCAAAGCAGACTATCCAAGGACATGAACTCTGTTTCATTTATAGCAGAGAGATACATATGAGCCAAAAGCGGATGCTTTCCCAAATGTATACTGCAGTCACTCTTTTGGTTAAAATATCTACCTCCTCCCCAACAACTTTTGAACAACAATTTTAGACAGTCTGGCTTGTGAGGACATGGTTGCACATAGTTTTCAATACGTTCTACCATGGTTTTAGTGTTACACCATGTTAGTCCACATGATAAGGAGCTGATTGTTACACAAACATGTTAAACCCTGCCACACTTAGGCTCGTGACTAACCTGCGGCAGGTTGTCCAAATCTGGAGTTCAGTCAATATTCCCAGGGGGAAACCATCTGGGCCCTAATGGTCATTTCTATACATTCAGCACTATTTTCATCCACAGCACATATTGATGAACAGCATGGAAATGCTAAAATTGTACATTTACGACCCACAGTCATGGTCAAGAGTTAACTACATCCTCTTACATCTAGTTAAATGTACCACAACAATGTGAGAGAATGAAAGGTCATACAGCAAACTATATAACAGGATTAAATTAGATTATTTTACACTCTTGAATAAAATGATGTGTTAGTTTTATAAATAGCTTATATGTTACGTATCTTCTGTAAAGTAAATCAGAACATTAGGAAAAAAAGAGTATTCAGGCATTAAAGCTGGACACCCATGTTGAGGTTAAAGTTAATAATTTGAAACCCATAAACATTTTTTCATAATTCTTCTCCAATCACAATTTCACAACACTGAACAAGAGACACTGACTTTCTCTCTCCAGTCCTTTAGGTGGCGGTAATGGTGGAGTGGATTTACTGCAACACAGAAGGGAAGAGAGTTAAAGCTAGCATGCAAATGTATGTGAATAGAAATACACACTTTTCTACACAGCAGTAACAGTAAAGTCCTGCGGCAATGAACTCTGGACAAGTTTTCAAGGTTTTAAAAACTATATCTACATGCTGGTGGTTAGTGCAAAGATAAATCCAAATGAAAAATCAAAATACTGGTAAAAAACAAACTGTTCAGATTTTTTCATGATTCTGTGCGTCAGCTTTGGCCTGATGATCTGATCATCTACCTTCATCAGCTGCATCTGTTCATCTGCCTTTATAACAATGCTTCAGATCAGAGACTGATGCCAGATTATAGTTCGAGCTCTTCATTGAGACGTAGCCAGCTTTCTTTCTGCCTGCCTGCCTGTCTGTAAACCATCTGTTTTGCCCCCTGATCTTGATTTTTGCCTAACTCCTTTCAGATCTATTGGTTGCCTGTTGCCTCTGACCCTTTTCTGCCCCAGACCACGCTCTCGGATTCTGATTTGTAGTTCTTCAGCCATCTGACCTTCTGATTTTGATCACAGCCTTTGTTAATGACTCTGGCACTGGTTCTTGGACTAGAACCTTCTCTGAAATCTGACCTCCTGGCTCTGACCTCTGTTCTGCTCTCCCCGACCTCGATTAAAAATCACTCCACTCAAAGATTCTGGCAACTTTACTCACCGGCAAAGCTGCAGGCCAGAGACCTCTTCCAGGAACAAGTTTACTTGCATGCTGGTTAGTCAGCCGCACCTCTGTTCCATCCTCTGTTACCTTTGAGGTCAGTAACCTTATCTTTCCTGACTGCAAGTCATTCCATTATCCTTTGCCGGACACCAACGTTCATAATCTCCCTCCAGAAGAGCCAGCTGCTGTGGCTGATGTGCGCCACCGCTCCAGTTCCGCATGTTCCTTTTAATAAACTGTTAAACTTTTCTCTCCGTGTCTGGCTCGAATTTTGTGTCCTCAGTACAGCCCCGTTACGGATTTTAAGCAAAATTGTTCAGCCCTATTCAAAACTACAACTTGTAACCAACAGGTCAGTAAAAAACAACAACATTTAGAAAAATGTATATATTTCTGTTGTCTTTCAGTATCTGCTTCGTAATGCAGTGATACCCTGGCATTCTTTACCTCAGTACAGAATACCTTGTAGGTTAATCTCATACTATTGTTCATTTAGGATTGTATGTACTAAATCTTAATACTTAGTGTGGTCCAGATATTTACTAATTTGAATACGTTATATGTTTTTTTATGTACCCAGACATCTCCAAATCATTTTCTTTGCTGATGAATCCTCTTGTTTCTTCCAAGAAGAAAACCTGACACACATGATGGATTTGGTCAAAAAAGATTTGAAACACATAAAAAAAGCCCAGAATGTAAATAAATTAGCAATTAATGTTGGAAAAAATAACAATACATTTAGCAATAGAAATATTCCCACTGATGTACTGATAGATGTTGATGGCATTTGAGATTAAATAAGTGAAATGCTAGATTTTTGGGTCTAACTCTTGTTGAAAAATATAAATCAGAAGTTTCACATTAATAACTCAAAGATAAAAACATTAAATTGAGTTACTATATATAAAATGAAAGACTCTTCAAATGAGGAAGCTTTGTTGACTTTATTTAATTTAATGATATATTTGGTGTATTATTTGGGAGGAATGCTTGTAAAATGTATAGAAATTCCATTGCCATTTTGCAAAAGGAAGATATAAAAAGAAAACACTACAGAGAGCTAACAAAAACATTATAGCTTAACTTAAAATTGATTACATTTTTCTACTTGGTAGATGTTCATGTTTTACAAGTTATGTTTAACACTTATAACAAAGTATTGCCAAACATTTGTAAAAGAAAGGATTTATAAAACTATTGCATATATATAAGAGAATTATAAGAACTAATCTAAGTGAATCCATCTCTGATTCTGTAATCAAAGTGTGAAATAATGACTATTTTTCAATAAACTAACAATTATATGCTTTCAAACTATAAGTAGACATGTTATAACTAGACTTGTTTTTCTTGACTTTACTTCCTGTTTTTTATTAAAGAGGTATATGTATTTTATTGGTTGATTGTTTTCTGTGCTTTAGAGAGTTGTTTTTTTTAGAAAGTGGGAGAGGATTATATAAGATGTTCTTCCTTCTGTTCCTTTTTATTTAAAATTTTTATTGTTCATATCAAAGTTTTATATAAATTTTAAACTGTTATCAAACAAAACAAATGTATAAAAACAGAAAGTGTATACAGAAGCCTGCAGGACATGTTTCATAATTAATCAAGCAAAAACAATCATCAGAACAAGTAATTTTATCAACAAAATATTAATGTTTTAATATTTCCTTTGATATATATATATATATATATATATGTGCACACAAATGTACAGACATATGTCTCCATTTGTATAATAAAACTGTGAAAATATTGACAGATTTGAGGCCAATACTTAATCTGCAGGAACAGAGAAGTTTATTCTATCTCCTAAATTTTCTTTAGCTCTTATGATGTATGTATTATCTTTGTCAACAGGAACTTTAATTTTGTACACTCCAGTAAAATAACTAATTTCTCTGTTCTTGCGCATGTACAGGCCTTCAAAATATACAATTGATATTGCCAGACATATTTAGTCTATACTCAAGTATGTAATCTTTGCATACAATTTACAGAAAGGTTATTTTTCTCTTGATTAAAGAATTGCAAGTGTTGTCCTTTCTTTAATCCTCATATATAACTGGGTAATTTCAATCTAGCACAATGCTGCTACATGAGATCAACTTCTGAGGAGACATCTCATAATCTGTTATTTGCATGTGGTACTCGCTCTGTTTTTGTCTATTACAGGATTTTCTCCAATAAATTAAACATTAAAACACATGTGATACCAAAGGTTACAAGAGGGGAATACTGCTCAAAGGAGTGCTAAAAAGGTCTCTAACATAAAGACACTGAAAAAACAATATTGCTGATCTTCATGACAAGTGCATTTCTGCTTGAAGTGAAAGTTGAAGCACAACCTACAGAGTTGTCAGGAAATATTTTGGCATTTTCCTTCATCTTGAAAATAACATTTGCTGGAGAAAAGTTGATGAACTGAATTCAAAATAAAAAAGAAAAGGTTTCAGGGTGTGCAGGTGGCGCAGTGGTTAGTGCGCACGACCCATGTACGGAGGCCTTAGTCCTCGATGCGGGCGACCCTGGTTCGAATCCGGCTTGTGGTCCTTTCTCGCATGTCTCTCCCCCTCTCTCATGCCCCCTTTCCTGTCAGCCTACTGTCAGAAAAACGAGCCACTAGTGCTGCAAAAAGCTAAAAAAAAACAAAAAAAAAAGAAAAGGTTTCTTTCCATTGACTTTTCCAATTTATGGTTGACAGTACAGTTGGCGCCGCTATTAAAAAAAATTATATAATGATAAATAGAAAGTTTATCCTCATGCACTACTACAGTATGCCCATATATTGTCATAGCATAGCAGAAAATATCCAGTGATTAGCAGTTCGTAACTTATTTAATAAAGGCTTAATGAAGCAACTCGGCTTCATTGATTTGTATAATATACCCACAATTCTTCCTTTTGTAGCTAAAGCAAGCCATCTTGTACCGATTTATCTTTATGTTGATTTGTGTTCTATTTGTAAATAAATAAGTTATAAAAAGTGTTAAAATCGCTTAAATAAATCTTATATTTTTAACACCATTGTATTTCACTCATTTCTCCTAATCTTTGGGTTGGATTCGAGTCGCTTTTTGTATGTTTTCATCATCTTACTGTGATGTATTTTGTGCTGTAAGGTCTTGCCGTATTCCGATCAAGACACTGTGTTAAATATATCTGATGAGGTTATGAAACATTAGTCATTCCTTTGTGCTTAGTTTTTTCCTTTATTTTGTTCTGTGTGTATTCTTGTTTATCCACTTGGGTTTGGATTTATGCTTCTTTCTTATGTCTGCTGTTCTTTGTTAATAAGTCCCCTCAATCAGCTTCTCCCAGCTGACCTTCAGCAGCTGAGCAACTAGGTATTGCCCCTTGATTAACACATCGGTATCCTATGTCATTATCCACTTCTCCCTCTGAAAATAAGCTGTTTGTCAGTCTCCTTACTGGATTCTGCTCTTACACTGCCCTTTTTCTCCAGTCACTCCCCATAGCTCTTCCTGTGGGTGGTCTTCATATTTTTCGGAGAAATATCTCTGTGTTCATTCAATATTCCCATTGCATTACAACTACACATCATGAAGTCATCTGTTATTTTGGTTCAAATCCGTGTTTTGGCTAATTGTCCCATATGAAATATGGAATATTTTGACCCCTGATCAAACTAAAATAATTCTTAGCCACTTCCTGCCTGTAGAAAGTTACTGGAGTCACAGAAAACATTGTCTTAGGTGCAGATTATAGAAACTACAGCAAATATAAAATGGTCACAATTGGTATTGACAATGGTCAGAGAAGACTATGCAAAAGGGTAAGACCCCCTTTTGTAACAAAAAACTGTTTATGAGGTAATTATGACTGATTGTTGTTAAATATTATTTTATTTTGAATGGAAATTGGTGTGAATTTATTCTATATATGTAAAGAGTTAACTGTCTGGCCATGATTTGAGCTTGAATCGCATTTTCATTTAGTGCTAAAACAGACAGTCAAGCTTGTGGTCATAGAAAACACCTTACATTCTTTTTGATTGATTTCATTAAATTTGATTTCATTAAATAACATAAATTTACAATTGAATTTAATTGCAGTCCCTCCCACTAGGCACCAATTATCCATTAAAATTCTCCTAAAATAGGAAACTTCGGCATTGAAAGAGGACATGGTTTATCTTTTTCATGACTAAAATGTTCCATATCTGATTGTTTTATTAAGCTTTTTGATGTTGTTAAGCTTCTAACTAAAATAATGGGTGATTTAAAATGATTCATCCTGAGTAGTTAAAAGTCTGTTCTTGCCCCTCAAAATAAAGCCAAAGTTACTGTTCATCTTAACTGCAGACAAGCCACCAAACTAAACCTACAAGAATATATACAATGTTGGCTGGTAGAGAATGGTTTTTCCTTTTCTATCAATCATAAACATTCTGTCTATTCAAGCAAAGCTGTCTGTGATTGACAACCAACTAATTATACATCGTACCAACGTGGTAACCCCCCTCCCATCTGCCCCAACAAACTGCTCCCAAAAAGCATTTGCAGCTACTGTTCACTCCAGATGTGATCTGCATGACTTTGTGCACATCATGTCTAATGCGATTATGGCTGTTTTTGTTTCTGTGGGTCTTTTACCCTCTGTGTTCTACATAAAGAAAAGTAAATGCATAAAGTACATAATTTTACAAAAATAAAGTCATAAATTACCAGAATAAAACCTTTAAAAATATGAGTAAAGTTGCATCACCATGAGAAAAAAGTTTGGTTTTTGATAACCAAAGCTTTGGTTATTATCAAACCTGATGTTATGTGATCAGCTCAATCAAACTGCAGTCTACACCTGCTCTATCTTGAAATTTACAAGAGTACCGGTAGCCTGTTTCTTAAATCTCATAATATAACATTATTCTCATAATTTTATGACTTTATTCCTATAATAATTCCTAATAACATTGCAGCATTGGTCACGTATTATGACTTTATATTCATAATTTTGTCACAATGTTGTTCTCAGAGATTTAATATAATGACTTTATTCTATATTTTGACTTTTTTCTTCCTATATCATCACTTAATTCTCTTACTTTTATGACTTTATTATCATGTTTGGATTTGTTTCTTATACTATGGCTTTATTCTTGTAATGTCGTAATTGAATATTCATTATATTATGACTTAAATTTAATAATGCTACACTTTTATACGCTGTAGACCTAAAACTTTTTTTGTTGAAATTATGACTTTGTACTGTATTTTATAACATTCCAAGTTATCCTCCAATATTAAGACCTTAATTTTGTAATGTTAAAATTTAACACTCATAGACCAGACATTAAAACGTTATTGTCATATTATGACTGATCTTCTAATGTGACTATTATATATGTTAGACCTAATATTATAACTTTATTTTAATAATATTACTACTTAGCTCACAACTTCTGTTTTTATAAAATTCTGATATAAATCTCCTAATGTTATGAAGTAAATCTTACAATAATTTTCATAAATTTCATCTTATTCGTCATCTTATTCGTGCAATACGACTTTATCTTGTACTATTACAACTTTATTTGTATAATATTGAGACTGATCTCATAGTGTAAAAACTTTATGTCATAGACAAAACATTATGACCATTCTCATAAAATTACAACTTTTTCTTATGACTTTAATTTTGAATTACAATTCTAGTCTTATATAGCTAAAATTAGGACCTTATTTTCTGAAATTACACCCCAATTTTAATATAACAATTTTTTTCTTGTAGTAATTGACAAGGATTTCATAAATATTACAATTTCACTCTTGTATACCTCCTATTAGGACTTTATTTCAATATTGTGATGACTCTATTTTAATAGTATAACAACTTTATTCTTGTTAATTAGTATTGTAATATTGTAATTATAATGAATAATTTTAGGATATTATTCTCATAATGTTACAATTACATTCTCGTTGTTCTTTCATTGTGATTTTATTATTTTAATGTTATGATTTAAAAAGAATTGTATACCTTTTAGAATGGCTGTGATACTTGTCTTAGTGCAATATTAGTGATACATAAAATTATGACATATTAAGCTACTGTGATCTCTCTCTATCTCTGCATTGTTCTAACCAATCAGCCTGTACATTAAAATCTTGACATTTATACAGTTTAAGTCCATAAAATTTATTTGTATTCAGACAAAAAAAACCGTTTAAGTGGCCAAAGACAATATTAGAAAGCAGTGCTAATGAAGGGATCCCAAATAATAACTACCAATTGTTATAACTCTGTAGTTTAAAGTAGCAGATAGAAAAGTAACCAAATGCAGACAAAAACAGCTAAGCTCTATTGTGTCTGACAATGTTGGATTAAAGTGTACATAAGTTATTCTACTTTAATCACATTTAACTCATATTACCATTTATCCTATCTTACGTATTTTACCTTACTTATAATCAAGGGTGCTAAAACTTAAGCTGATTGCTGTGATGTTTTTCTAACGTTTTCTGATTAGTCTGTGCAGGAGTATGCCGAAGGTTGCAGCCAAATTCCTGAAGCGGAGAAGCGTGCGCACACGAGATATAAAATGTTTTCAACCTTGATAGTTATGATGTTATCCATGAGCATACCTCAACTGGGTTTAATTGTTATCACCCCTCCCTTTAGCAGTTGAGGCTTTCTGTAACTAGGGCGTTCCTAATCTTAATAAAAGGCCTGGGGAAACAGGGGCTGCCTTAGAGTGGTTGGAAGATTGTAATTGGGCAGTCTCTGGTCACTCTCCTTGCAAGTAATTCATACTCACTTTTCTGTGTCTTCTTTGTGCAGGTTGCTGAATAAGGTGTTGGGTTTAAACCTAACAGACAAGCTACCAGCATTATGCTCAGTTCAATTTTCATGCTCATTCTCTACAATTTAGACTTGATATTCCTTAATGGCTCCTATTTCAGCCCATTCTTCGTAGGACGGTTGCTGTTTCCATGTGAAAACAGATCTGCCATCTAACTATGAATCAACCGCATCAATGAACAAATTGATGAAGACATCTATCATTAATCTGCAGGGAATACACTTCAAAAAGCTCATTCAGATAAATTTGTGGGATATTTCTTTTGTAATCCAGAGCTCTTGGAGTTAAACAAATAGACTAAGTTTATTTATAGTAGTTTGTTTTAGCTGCGGTAGATGGCCAAAATATATATGGGTGATCTCCTACATCCTTATGTACCGCTTCGTTCTCTTGGCCCAGCAGATCAGTTGCTTCTGTCAGTACCTAAAACAAGGCATAAACTCAGAGGGCCCTGGGCCTTCTCTGTAGCCGGTCCCAAACTCTGGAATGATTTGTCACTGTATATCAGGCAGGCTTCCCCTTTAACCACAATTTTAAAAATGATTTTAAATCCTCCCTGCAACAGACTGGCGTCCTGTTCTGGGTGTACCCCGCCTTACGCCCATAGTCTGCCGGAGATAGGCACCGGCCCAACCGCGGCCCTGACAGATGAAGCGGGAGAAGATGGATGGATGGATGGATGGATTTTAAATCCTCATCTTTTCTCTCTGCTTTTCAGATACTCAAAAACAATTTTGGTGTTGGTTGATTTTATGTTTTTCTTTTACTTTCTAAATTGTTTTAACTTATTTATCTATTCATTTGATATTGCTTTTATTAGTCTTTGCATTTAATGGTGTTGGTATTTCTGCTTTTGTGCATCACTTTGGGCTGTATGGTGGAGCAGTGGTTAGAGCTGTAGCCTTGCAGCAAGAAGGTTCTGGGTTTGGTCTCAACCTGGGGTCTTTCTGGATGGAGTTTGCATGTTCTTCCCATGCATGCGTGGGTTCTCTCCGGGTACTCCGGCTTCCTTCCACAGTCCAAAAACATGACTGTTAGATTAATTGGCACCTCTCAGTTGTCCCTAAGTGTGTGTGTGTGTGCATGCATTCTTGTGTGTCTATGTTCTGAGACAGACTGGTGTCTTGTCCTGGGTGTACCCTGCCCTACGCCCATAGTCTGCCGGAGATAGGTACCGGCCCAACCGCGACTCTGATGGATGAAGTGGGAGAAGATGGATGGATGGATGAATCACTTTGTTCTTTAAAGTATTTCTGTCAGTGATTTTATAGTTGGCCTTCTTTGCTAATGTTCCACTCGACAAATTACATCATACGTTTGTGACTGGCAAAAGCAGTTTGAGCAGAGAGCTCTGACAGTTGTGATAATGGGGGCAGCGACAGATGTGATTCATTTGAAGTTTGCCTCATCATTGCAGGATAACAAACGAAATGATTGGTCACAAAAGGCTATGAACAGGGAGTAAAAAATGTGTCAAGTCTTTGTAGTAAAGCTGTATCTCATGAAACAAGGTTTAAATAAAATGCCAAAAGATTTCCCATCAAAGTCTGTATGGCACAGCATTTCGCAATGGCTTTGTCAGGAGAAATAGGTTCCATCTCTGGACATGGCGTTAAAAGCTTGATCAGGTTATGTTTATGTTGAGACTGATTTTGAAGTGAAATAGGAATTAGTTTTTAGTATTCCTGTTGTGTGAAAAAAAAAGGTTTCTTGTACATGTAGCAGCAGAAAAGTGTTAGAAACAAATGACTACATAAGATCTGTCAGTAAAAACATTAGAGTTTGATTCTGATTTACAGGTTCCTATTTTTACCCAAGTCAAGGGTTATTTCATAATTTCTTTTAAATAAAGCAGGTTTCTGGTTGAGATAAGCATTAAACATGTGTCCTTGCTTCACCTTGACAGGATGTTTTTGAGAGCAAAAAAACAGTTTGTGGTTATAAAATCTTTATGATATCAGTGAAAACAGAAATTGTGATTCTTTTTGAGTATGATGTCTAAAATGTGGTCTTATATCTATGAATTCTCTCCCTCTGCAAGCTGGGAACAATGTATGGAGTGAATTTTGTTCCATAACTGTTGCAAGCCAAATGTTTTGTAAATGGAAATTTGAAAACAAAAATAAAATCCAGAGAAAATATGTAAACAATGTTTAAATCAAGACAAGATGTTAAGAGTAACTTTGATGTTTTTTTAAAGATTTTTTTAAGTATTTTTTTTTCATTGTTTATTTTTCTTTATTTCATTTGTTCAGAAAAACAATCTTTTGTTTTCTTATTTCTGTTCTTCGGATTGAGTTTATAAATGTAGTTATTTTCAAATTGCATTTACAGATCATAGTCTCTTCACTTCTGGAGGTGGGCTTTCCTCCTGCTTGAAGAGCTGAGACGCATGTCTATTGGTCTGCATGGATGTTTGTAACAGGATTGTATTGCTGTGTGCGTTTAGAGCAAGTGAGGAGAATGTGATCTTTGAAACACGATTTGAAGAGAAAAATGAAAATATAAAATCTGTAAAAACAGTAAAACAACTACAAAAGATTAAACAACAAAAAAAATCTGACACACCCCAAAAAATTTTTACTGAATAGTTCTTAATGTTTTTCAAAGTTTGATTTCTGGATGGTATTTTTTGGGGGGAAATGTAAAGTCAAAGATTTTTTGTAACTTCTAATAACAAAACATGTTTGCTTTAGACAATAATGGAACACAATTTACTCCATAGTACTGCAAGTCTTAATTGAAAGAAAACAAAACACTTAACATAATACTTAAAGGACAAAACATAATGTTAAAAAATTCTGCAGGATAAGGAAGATTTAGTTGTCATATCTCTTCATTTCGTTGACTTTAACATCTGCTATGCCTTTACGTATTGTGCACAAAATGCACTGCATCAATCTCATGTGCCGCGATCCACGAAACCCCCCCCAAAAAGAAAACCATGCTGGCTGTTCTTCCTCCATTACATATTTGATCAAGACTTTTCTGCTTGTGCACTTTCCTTTTTTTTGCGCGTTATACTCTTGGAATACAAGGATTATAGCACCACATACATTTAGTAGCAGTTAAGGGTTAGGTTTTGAATGCTCCAGATCGAGCAGCTGCTGTGAAAGGCTAAACAGAGCTGCGTCTTTTGAACAAATTGAATGGAGCGAGAATGTGTAGGCCTGTCGTTATAGAGCTTATGCTGGTGCACTGACGTGGACTGCACACACAGCCTGTTGATCCAGGATCCATGTAGTGAGGACAGTTGCTGTTCTGCTGCAAGTAGGCATCAGAGAATGTCATCTCCTGAGGAATCATAGTGGGTATGGAGCCCTGCAGCTTCTCTTTGCTTCTGTACCACAAGCAGGAGCAAATCGTTTGGAAATGCAGCACCTCGGTGTAGGCACCTTTCGACTCTTTAGCCTTTGTGGTGTTGTTTGCTACAGCTGTGGAGGAAGTTGAGGTTGAGAGCGGTAAAAGACGGGTCACCTCTCCTCTGGGCTTGCCCAAAGACATCAAAGCCCTCTGTTTGGCGTCCCGTCGCTCATCCTCTGTATTCATAGTGAGGAAACGAAGCACAACAAGGTTTAGGAATGCTCCAATCACTGTCAGGCCCATGAGGATGTAAACAAAGCAGAACGCCACATAGCGAGGGTCATTCTGCAGAGCGTCATCCCTCTGCAGAGCAACGTAATCTCCAAAGCCAATGGTGGTGAGCGTAATGAAGCAGTAGTAGAAGGCGTGCAGGAAACTCCATCCCTCACAGTGGGAGAACGCTGCGGCCCCCACACACAGGGTGCTCATGCAGGAGAAGAAGCCAACCGTCACCATGTTTGCCATGGAGACCTCGGTCTGACGCATTCCCAGGCACTTTTTGGCTTGATGCAGCAGGTATTTGACGAACGTGTTGATGCGCTCTCCGAGGCTCTGGAACATGACCAGGGTGAGTGGGATCCCAAGCAGAGCGTAGAACATGCAGAACACCTTTCCCGAGTCGGTGCTGGGCGCTGCATGGCCATAACCTGGGGGACAGTATATCACATATTTACAACAGAAGATGGCAAATATGGGGTGTCACAGCTGATCGCTTGGCAGGTTAAAGTAATACCAACCGGATTAGGAATATGCTCAACAATCAACAGCTCTCAAACCAGATCCCCTAGAACTATAAAGACAAAGTTAAGTCACAGGGTTAACTGCTAGGTCCTTTTACTAGACATTTTTGGCGTGCTTTCTCTGAAAATGGCACAACTGGAAAGTGAGTTAACAAGACAAAAATCCATTGAATTGTTTTTAATTCCATTTCTGTTACAAGACACCCTATGAGGCTGCCAATTTTTCCTGTGTAAAGGACATTGGAGACCATAGTTTCAAACTATCCTTTTTTTAAAAGAAAACACACCTAACTGTTAATTTACATAAGCAGCAAAAATGTACATAAAATTAACATTTCCACTAAAAAACCTTGTCCTGCACACAGGGGTAGCGTGCCCCTTTTCACATGAGCAGTAAAATACAGATTTAAAACAGTTCTAAAGAACGTTCACTCTTAGTCAATTTTGGCTCCCTCCAATGGACAAAGGCTGTATTGTTTTGATAGCATGGTAAAATCCTAGGGAAACTTAAGAGACATCAACTCCCATCTTTCTAACAAATGGGGAAACCTGGAGTGACGTGGGCCGTAAAGCAGTCTGCAAATCTGTAGTTGTTTAGTGTGGCAGAGAAAAAGATTTATCACTGAACGTAGAAATGATTAGGAGTCAGAGCAACCTAGTGCTAGCTAGGTTCAGTGTTTATACTTTGACTACTGAACATTAAGCAAATGTTGATGAAAACGTGTTATGTTATTTTAGTGGTTACAAGGTTAATTAATATCCTACAAATTTCTCTTTAGCTATATGGTTATTTTTACCCAGAGACCATTCTACCAGAGACAAAAAGAACTTTTTTAACTTATCATTGTAAAGATTATATTTACATTCTCAGTTTAAGAAAACTTTCTCTCAATTTTTAATTGAAATCAATTCATGCATGAACTTTTCTTTTCAAATCATTATGTATCCTACAGGTTTATTTAAATATCCTTTTTTCTATACCCTTAACAGTTTCATACCATCCATATCTCCAGTGTATACATCTCCTTATCCTCATAGGGTCACAGGGTGATGATGCTTGTGCTGTCATCTTGGAAAGGTCAACAGTCAGTCATAGCAAGCAATACCACCCCAAAAATGACAACGTGAAAAACTGCAGCCATGTTTTAGGTCATCGAAATAATGAAGCTGAAGCAAATATTCAACCTGGAAGACTCTAATCAGCTTAACCTAAATCACCTGCCAATGTGCTAGAACCAAAACTTCAGCTAACCAACATTGGGACCACATCCTTTCTGGATCCAATCATCGTCGAAGATCTCCTGCATAACTTTCACCCACCTCTGCCCCATATACTCCCTTACACTCAGTCTATTCTCAGTCTCATCCATCCTCCGGATTACTCCACCTCCAGAGTCTGGGCCTTGGGGGGGAACACTACTCTTGTCCTTTTCCTAAGCCATTCGTCAGAGCACATGGTAATTCACAGCATCAAAGTCTTCTGCCGGGGTCAGAGCGCCAGCGAACTTATTTCATTTATGTCAATAAAACCCTTATAACTGCAACTTTTCTTTGTGTCTCACCTTCCCTTGTCTGTAGTGAATTCTTCAATTGGTTGTTGATAACTTTTTAGTTTATTTCTGTTCTGCAGGAGGATCGGTGAAGGTAGGGACACTAATATATCTTAGCTACAGATGGTGAACGTTTTACACAACTTCATTTCCCATAACCTGAACTATCCCTTTAATTTCCCTTTAGGTTTTGAATCTAATTGAACTTAACTTGAAGTAACTCAGTTATTTCTCAGTCTGCTGGTCCAAAGTGGTATGATATCAGATTCCAACAGAGAGGTAGACTGTGTCATTTTGAAGCAGTGCAGTGTTATCAGTGGCCTTCAGGGGGGTAACCTTGAAGTTACAGGCTGAGCTTCTATTGGCTAAAAGTTACACAGTGTTGCTTCTTTTATTAAACTAGTTTTTAATGATATAACTGTGATTAGCTACACTTTGGGGTCAAATTTCACCACAGTATGTCCTGATCACTGACAAACCTGCCGTACCAGGATTCACTTTATTAATATAAATATAATAATAAATAAATCCATAGGTAGTGCAGCTCAACAAGAACAAAAGAGCAACCAAAATTATAGCAAGAGTTGATCAAAAATCCATCCAGAAGCTCAGAAGAAAAGACAGAACAGCAGCTAAATCCCAAGAAAATCAGCAAAATGGTCTCTGTGGCCAAAAACACTGCTGGTACAATGAAAAGGACACAAAGATACCCATTTCATACTTTGGGAAAACAATCTATGGATAATCTATGGACACCAAAAAAAGTTTGATTTCTGGAAGTGTGTGTCCTGTTAGATCTAACCTGAAAGTATCAGCGTTTCAGAACAAGATTATGATACCGACAGTGAAACATAATATTGTAATGGTGTGAAGCTTTTTGACTGTTTTAGGACCTGGATGATCTGAAGTAATGGATGGAAACACTGTTAAAGTGTTGGGATCCGGAGCCTGTCTACCATCTTTCTCCAGCAGAGCGCGCCGTGGGTCTCCTGGGCTGGAGCCCTCAACA
>JAUZNJ010028626.1:0-15958 GCA_034780135.1 Jordanella pulchra | reverse complement strand
ATCTCCTCAGATGAGCTGATCGCCCTCAGGTGTGCAGAGGGCTCCAGCCCAGGAGACCCACGGCGCACTCTGCTGGACGAAAGATGGAGCGGCAGGCTCCGGATCCCAACACTCAGTTATTATCTGCCAAAAAACAATTCCACCAGTTTTTTGTAGCATTGGCTCAGAGTTTTAAATATCTGCTTTCCTTGTTCCCTTTAATCACCATCTTTAGTGTTACAGTGAAGAAGAAGCTAATTATAGCAATTACACGCTACAGGTTAGCCTGGTTGGCTTTAAATATTGTTAGCATGGTTAGCGGTTAGCATGTCCAATTTTTAAAGAAATTTTTAGCCTAACTGTAATAAATTCAGTTCTTTTATCTGTTATTTCTTCCCATTGTTATGATTATCTGCTTAACAGCTGATTGGGAAATAATTTTACTACTTTATTTTCAAGAAGTCTGAAATATAACAATAATCAGCTGCAAATGTTAGTTAAGCCCAGAGTTGATATAAAGCATGTTGAGGGTTCAGCTCTTAGAGTATCTTGGTATATCTGTCTACTGCTCCTTACTATCCTCCACAACTAGTTTACAGTGGACTGTACACTGATCTAAAATTCAATCTTCTATGTATATTAGCCAATATAAAATGCCGTTTAAAGAGTAAATGATGCAAAGAATAAAAAATGATACAAGAAGACAACTATTGCTGAAATAATACCTACTTTTTTTAACATTTTCTAGTTTTGAAACATGTTTCTGTATATTTTATTTTTCATTTCAAGCAATTAATATTCAGAGATTAAATAAGGGAGGAGTTTCAAAGAAGTCTGATGCCATAGAGGAGGCAGAGGGGATTGCTGTTTGTTTTGTAGCTCACATAGAGCAGTTGCTTGATTCCATTTAGTGCAGAAAATATTTACCATTTAGTATATATTTGAAAAGTGATTGCTAACACACTTCACACAAACTGACCACCAGTAGGTGTCAAGTGCTAGATTATACTGTAGACCTATTTTATTAAGTAGTTCACTGTCCAATAACTATACGTAAGTCGTGTACATAGGACACTTTTTTATACTTTAGCCGTTGTTTGCTGTACAACTTTATATGCAGCAATGTTTTGCTATAAACTGTCTGCTTTCTTGATCACCTTTTTACTAAAAAACGCTGCATAAAATATATATTTTCTGTCTTTTGCTGCATTATTGAAATAACCAGCTGTTTTTGGATCTCCGCTTTGTAAGATTTTAATTCTACCTGTTGCATAGAAGATGTTCGGCTGAGCTGCTGTTTTCCTTTAGTCGACACTAGGGGTCTGCAGCAGAAAGCAACAGCAACACATTTTACCAAACATCTTATGAACATTAAAACATGCTTGCTAAGTCTTTTATTTAAAACTTTAAAGGAAAACTTTAGCTTTTTCTTATATCCTTGCTTGATATTCTGACTGTCAAATCAAATTTTAGCATCATCATTGTAACATCTTTGATGCGGCCTGCTGAGGCGCTTCCTCGTGGCTTTTCAGAGAGTTGATGTCATTCAGACTTTGGTTCAGGCCTCTTGTGTATGATGGTGTGTATAGAGTGCTAATGAGGGGGGAAAGGGAGGAGGAGAGGGGAGGATGCGGAGTCGGTGGGATACAGCTGGACGGAGCGGGAGACTGTGGTGAATAGGTAACCATGGTAACTCTGCTGGCTAAGATTTAAATGTGGTGAGAGGAATGAGAGAATGAAAAAGGGAAAAGGGGAAAGACGGAAGCTGCAGTGTGACTGTGTTTGTAAGAGAAAGAGTGAGGTTAGGGGTTAATGTGCATCGTTGTTGCAGGTTAATTTTTCATCAAACCACCATTTAACCCCCCCCCCACCCCCCACCGCCAGCACCGAACAAACACACACACAATGGAGACTCAAGTGCCAAACAGGGGAAGGATCAGAGGTCAGAAATGATAGAAAGGAAAGGAGGCTGCTGGAAACAGGATGAGTTTAAAGAGAAGAGTTTGTTTCTGTCCCTTTAGAGTTAAAAGGAGGAGGCCCTTAACTCCAGATTTTTATTCTGAGGTTTTTTTGTTTGTTTCTTTTTTTTTTTTTGTTGCACATAAATATTTACATAAACCAAAAACTTTACATAAACTAACTTAATACAAAAAAGCAGTTTTTAAAATGCCAGGATTCTGATTTTGAATCCATCCAAAACAACAGTTAACTCCTACATCAAAGTGTAATTCTCAGCTTTGTTAAATGCAGAATTAAATAGGATTTATCACATTTTGAATTTAATTTCACTGTCTTTCATTTAAAAAACTTTCCCTTTTGTTCATTCTAATTATCTTTGTCTGGCATCAGATTAATTTTATGATCTGAAATGTTAGTGTGAAAGGACAGTAAGAGCAATACATCTTTAAGGGAGGAAAGGCTTCTTCAGAGCACAGTATGGAGATAGAGAGGAGAGAAGATGTTGAGTAAAAGTGTTCACTGTTGTAACGTGACAGCAATCAACCAGCCTCTAACGTGCTGTCAGCATCAACTAGTCTCACTCTGTGCGATGGACTCACTCCTCCCAACATCTAAGCAACCATCTTAACCTCGGCTTTCTTTTTCTTACACCTTTCCACTCAGATGATGTCTACCTGAAATAGCTTTGGCACTTAAACCTTTGCTGCTGTAAAGACAAAGAGGGTGTGGGGGGGGTCTGTAAATTAAAACATGTGAAAGAGGTGATCCAAAAATAACACGGAGCAGCACTTTTCCCATCAGCGTCTGCAGGGCCGCATGCCAGGATACAGATGTTGCAGCAGCCACTGCTGCGTCGCAAACCGGCTCTACGTTTGCAGTTCCACCTCCGCTGCTGCAGCCGCCCCAACCCCCCCCCCCCCCCCCCCACAGAGATGATGTCGCCTGTGTGATTTATCGCCGTGTCCTTGTGTGTGTTTTAATGTCATTGAACTTCAGCGTTACGCATTATTGATCAGTCGTGCCCCACCGATCCGAGCCCACCTATCCGCCCACTCCCCCCGGTAGGAAAACTCCACCTGTTTCATATTCATCCCTGTGTGTTGTCTTTTTGCTCCATCTCTTCTTTTTATGTGCGTCTCTGTGTTATCACCCCCCCTCCATCTCTGTCTGTCTTATATTCATCTCTGTTGAGCTTTGCTCTCTCCTCTCCTCTTTCTCTCCCAGAATATTAATATTAATACCTCTTCCTTTTTCCCTTTACTCTTTTTTTCTACTACTGATCTCTTTCCTGCTCCTTCTACTATTTATACCTCTCTTCCTTTTACCCAGCCTTCCCTCCATCTGTCTCCATCTCCATTTCTTTTTTCCTGCCCGTCTCTCTTTCTCCGGCCCTCTCTCTCCGCAGCTGTTCAGTATTCATCTATTACTGTAGTGTTGATAATTCCCTCCTCTGCCTGCAGCCATACAGTCATCTATCAGATTAATAATCCTTCTCTTCTTCACATTCTCTGCACCCCCAACCCACGTCTTCTTTCTTAAGGATGCTCAGCGTATCAAATGGGTTTTGGTGTCAACGTCCCATCATTACAACCATCATCATTAATAACTGGATCCAGATTACTGGATGCCCTTACTTGGGGTTATTCAGCCCTAAATAACCTGCAGGGGGAGCAGAGGCCTCGTTTTTTTTCCCTCTTCAGGGCTGCTGGAGTCTGTCTTGACTGGTCATTTATTAGAAGTAATGTGGACCGCACTATTCCAGGACCATTCTGCGGCCCCCGGAGCAAACAGCGCAACAGTGACATTAGCATTTTGGTCCCACCTCTGTGTCTGCTGCAGGAAAATGCCACTGGATTGGGTGGGCTTATTGTTTTCAGGGTTTGGACCTTTAATAAGTCTGAGTTTAATTGCAGTTGATAAGTGTGCCATGTTCGAACATCTATCCATCATTGTCGTATTAATTGTTATACCTTGGTATAATTAGTGTTAACAAATGAGAGCGTGGCAGAGACGACTGGAAGCCTCCACCTCACACTAGTGATGTTATTAATGGCTCTCACAGTTGAGACTAAATGTCTCAGAAACCCCATCAATCCCCCGTCAGCAGAGTTGGGTTTGACTTTTTTAATTGATGGTCACTGATTGTGTGTTTTATTTTGTTCTCTATGTCCTTTTTTCTTTTCTTTTGCTTGATAAGAAAGGTATATAGAAAACAATATTCATCAATGCATGTGCCAATAGTCTTGTAATACGGTTATTATCAGAAAAATCTGCATTTTTAATTTATTTTTTCATTTTACAGATAAATCTAAAGTCAATAAATATATAACTGTACATCTGCTTATGAAGTAGCTCAGGAGAGTCATTTTAAGAATATAAACACCACAATTAGAATCTTTAAAATCAAAAAATAGCAGTAGGTATGCACCAATATAAGACTATAGGCTGATATTGATATCTGGTATCAATATTGTTGTTTTGGCCGATAACCAGGGGTGGAGCTAGAGAGGAGGGCAGGGGTGGCCCTTGGCCTCGCTGCATCTGCTTCCTTGGATAAAAATCTTACTCAAACATAATTAAAGTTAACAGTGCAAAATGTTACTCATATAAGTAAAAGTTACATAAGCAAAATTTTACTTTAAGCAGAAAGAATGGTTCTGGTTCATATCAGTTAAGAAAAAGAGGAGCTGTTTGCCTTTATCTGGCCCCTAATTTGGCTCCGCCACTGCTGATAACCAAAATTTACTGACATGCATCACATGATTCCTATGGAGACCTTGAAGCAACGACCACAGTGGTGACATTCACTGCGTCCTCCGAAGGACTGAATATTGTAAATGCAGTTTAATATAATAAAAGTAAGTGAATAGTTCCATCTGAAATGAATGGAATTTTTTTTAAAACGGTTATGGAGTCAGATATATGGCGGATAATGATTGGTTTATTAAGAGGGTTTATTTTGTGACTGTGTTAATGCGTTCTTTTGGCCTCCTTATTTTCTCAGGAGGACCAAGTCCAGGTAGAAATCGAACCCACTTATAGTTTCTCTGCTTCAGTTAAACCCACGATCCTGAGCAGCATCGCAGTCACATGACCACACAAACACCAGATGGCTGGTCCTGGGCGAAGCCACGGGGAAGCCATGGCCACCCTTAGCCAATCAATGGCCAGCCCCGTGGCTCCCCTACCAGGTGATTTGTTGTTCTCATATGGATGGAAATCACAACTTCTGGAAGTAGCAGTTCAGCTCTAAACCAGAAGGTGGCAGCAGTGATACCATCATGTTAAATGTCCTATTTTGACATTTTAAAGACAGAAAATTGACTAAAAATAAAACAAAAACAGAATAACTAATTATTCACAAAAATATCCTAAAATTAAAGATCACTAATAGAGAATTTGTGCTCTTTTAAAAGTTATTTTTTATGCTTTATGTAGTCATCTAGGAATCTTCTGTGTAATTAAAGATAAAAAAACAACTGCTGAAACTATTTAATATAAACGTTATGTAGAGTAATGCATAAATGTGTGCATACCGTCATAATCAAAATCTCCATCTTCAGTAATTTTTGGGGGAAAATAAAGATATTTGTTCATTTACCTGTTGCTTCAATCCAGTCTGTATAGATTGACTGTAAAGTGGTTTTGGTGTCTTCTGGTAACTCCTATGAATATTTTCTGGAGCCCCCCCTACTGAAACAAAAACAGCAACTACATGGTTAAAAAACATTGGTTAATATTGTTAATATTGATGTGTTAAATATTTACAACAAAAGCTGATACCAGTATCAGTGCTGATATATTGTGTATCCCTATGCAGCAAAGTAATTTTGTTATTTTGTGTGTTCTTCAAAGCCATTAGAAATATAAACATAAGCATAGCTTAAAAATCAAAAAACTACATATTTATAAAACATAATGTCCTGCAGATTCACTATTGCAAGGCTTGTTCCTCTTCCCTTAACTTTGTCACTTTTGGAAGGAAAAATCAGTTTCAAAGCCTGAGAAATGAGTTTGTTGGCTTCAACAATTAAAATGTTATTAGATATTTATCAATGCCGAATGACTTATTCTGCCGTTGACTTTAGTTTTCTGTGATTTATATTGGATTTAATGATTAAAGTTTGCAAAAATACGACACATTCGCAAATTTAGAAAGTTAAAAGAAGTCTAACTGTCATTCTAATCTTGCTAACAAAGGAATTTTTTGAGCGGCGATTCAAGAAGCAAATATAATGGCTAAAATAAACAACTAAATGATTAAAAATATAAATAACTAAATACATGTAATACAAACTAGAAATATATATTTATTTAAGGGACTTTAAGTGTCACAGTGCTGTTATAGGACGACTAAATTCCCACTCACAAATAGGAGATAAAGCTATTAATTTTCCACTGCAGGTCACACAGTGCTGTTGGATGTCTTCCCATTCCTAAACTAACTTCTTATCTGCTTGTTTTTTTGTTGGACTATAGAAAAAAAACCCTGTTTTTCCTTAGAGGTTTTAAAGAGGCCTAGAATTCTCTACCTATTTTAAAGCATGGTGTTGGCATCATCATACTGTGGGACAGTTTTTGCTGTCACTTGTTGTGTTGCATCAATAGGGTGAAACGGTTAACGTTAGCTATAAATTCATGGGTTGATGGTTGAAATTTGCACCTGAATGTTCCAGAACAAGAATCCCAAACCAAGAGCAGCAGAAAGTAGCTGAGACCATAAATAGACTGAGGTTAAAGCAGAATTTCCAAGTATTGATGACTAGTAAAAGCATGTGGTTGACATAAAAGTTCCCAAATACTCCATATTAAAAGACATTTCTCTCAAAAAATGGTTTAAAAACTTGGATTGGCATCAAATCCACACCAATGATTTCAATGACTTTCAATTCAATTCAAAAATACTTTTTTATCCCAAATGGAAATTAAATGTTGTAGTAAATCATGTTTTCTATACAACAGAAAACATCTTATTAAAATTTAAAACCATTGCATTTATAATAATAAAAAAACAGTTGGTAAATGTTCCCCTTATATTCTTTTTTTTAAATACTTGAGGTTGAATCATTGCTGTAAATCACATAAATGTAAAATGTAGACTTTTCTAGTGTCAGTAAAAAACACATGTTTACTCTTTACTTTGTGTTTTTTTTGTTGTTGTTGTCTAAACCTTTTAACAATTAAAAAACACCAGAATCCTCTGTTACTGTGGAAAGGGATTTGATTACTGGCAGAATATCTGTTCAGGGATTATGTGGGATTTGATGTGAGCAGCGCCACAGAAGTTCTAATACTTCTGACAGATTTTTTTGACAATCCCTCCCCTGATAAGCCTTACTGTAGATGTCTTGCTATTGTTTGTTTTGTTCGATGTGTGTTGGTGAAGACACAAAGTGCAGTTTGTGTTTTTGTCTCTAATATCTGCTTCTCTCTCTCTTTCTCTTTGTCTTTGTTTTGCTCATCGCAGTAACTCCTGGGTTCTTCTCACTTCACAAAACGCCTCACTCAAATCTCCTGACAGCCTAAGAAAGAAAAAAAAAGAAGAACATCTGTTTATCTGCATACTTCTATGTTCGAGAAACAAGAGGAGAAAACAGAGACTGACGGAGGACAAATGAGATCTCAGAGGATGTGGAATTAGAGGGAACAAATTGATGCTGGAGGTCCGAAGGGAAAGTAAACCTTAAATCCACCAGTGTGGAGCCACCTCACCTGTATCTCCGGATTAAAGAGCAGGGTCATGTCCCAGTTGCCATGTGCATCGCCACGCTGACCTGCCTTCCCGGCCCTTCCCCCTTCCTCTTTCTATTGGTCCATCTGCTACTGCGGCTCCTTCTCATCCTCCACGGGCCGGAGTTAGCGGGAGCCTCCTCCACCTGCCCTTCCCTCTGCACGTGCTCCAACCAGGCCAGCCGAGTCATCTGCACCAGGCAGAACCTGGATCAGGTGCCTGAAAGCATATCAGTCAACACGCGATACCTCAACCTGCAGGAGAACTCGATACAGGTAACTACGGCTGAGACCAAGGTTAAACAATCACTAACCTTTAAAAAAGGAGCGTATTGTTTATAATATATGAATAACAAAAGTTTATCTAACAAACAGTTCAGGAGTCTTTTTAATATGACTTATGGTTTTGGATCGTTAAAAGATTATTTGAGCCATTCGTTCCTGTTTGTCTCAAACTGATGAAGCCCCTCCCCTTTATCACCATGGCAGCCAGCTACTTGGTCTGTCCAGTATTTGACTGTTAAAGTTTTAGGATTTAATTTGTCTGTTTAAAAAGGACAATGCCCTTCAGTGACCAAGGAAGAACTTTAAGGGAAACCACGATTCGCAGGCATTGAAGTTTTACCAACGATCTTTTCATCTTCTCCCTTCAGAGTTCTCCATTTTAAATTGATAAGGAAAGTTCAGACAGAAAACAAGCAAATCTAAAACAGAGAAACCATGTGATGGTGAAGCTTCCTTTAAAAGTTTTTTTTTTTTTAAGTTTTATTTGCAACTTGTATAAAGAAAATCAAATAGTGCAGACACATCCTTTCCTTCTGTGTTTTCTTTTTAATCATTTTAAAAAGAAATAAGACATAATTTTTTTTCAGAATGATATGAAGATCTTGAAATAATTCA
Source organism: Jordanella pulchra (assembly GCA_034780135.1). Lineage (NCBI taxonomy): Eukaryota > Metazoa > Chordata > Actinopteri > Cyprinodontiformes > Cyprinodontidae > Jordanella > Jordanella pulchra. The sequence continues at coordinate 7,390 of JAUZNJ010028626.1, read as the reverse complement.
GTCGTTGTGGGGGTAATCTAACCTTTCACTCTGTGGAAAACATCACAGTAGTTTTTTTTTTGGCATGTTCTAAAATCTAATCTGGTTTAATAAAAAAAATCTGTACTTGCTGCACAAATGATATGAGAATAAAAGGCGCCTTCTGGACTTTTTCTGCATGTGTAAAAATATCATAGTGTCACCTGCCTACATTTAACCATTAGCATTTATGTAATCCTGTTTCCAGAAGTCTAAACTAAGCTGGTCCAGGCGTGGAGCCTCGTGGGTCATTACTCAGCAGGTTCCTCTTCCCTCTATTCTATAAGAAAGTATCTCTGTACCTCTTAATGAGGTTAAAAAGAGGAACGTTACTGAATGTAGTTGCACAACAAGGGGTACAATCTAAAATTAAATCCGACCCTCTGTGGTGTTTGCAGGGTTATGAGAACATCTTAAGGGTCATGTGAAGAGTACAAAGGGACTCCACATATTTGGCTGTTCAACAAAAACTGATAAAAAAAATATGTGAAAATGAGGCGCAGTCAGTTTGCATTTAGAGAAAAAATCTAGACCAACATAAATGTGATCCCTACATAATTTCCTGCTTGCATTCTAAAACAAAGGGACAAACCCTAAACTTAACCTTTATATCAGACTGTGGCATGAGCCTGCAAGCACACCTATATTAATAAATTTATGCAGCTTTTCTTGTAAAGCGCTTGGTCCAAGAACCGAGGGGGAGAAAGAGGTTACAGTGATGGAAAAGGACACGCAAGACTGCTAAACTGAGAGAATATGTTTTAAAAAACCAAAGCCAGGCAACACAATGCAGCGTTTTGTATGCATTACCAATTCATCTAGAGCGGGGAGTGTTTGTGGCCGCAGAACTGCAAGGGTAGATTGTTTAATCCCAGACCATATGTATATATATATATATATATATATGTATAGAATACATAAGGATACTGAATTGTGTTGAATGATAATTCTCCATTTTTTTGTATAATTGGATCTATTCTCATGTTGCTAACAGAGCTTTGTTCTTTTGTGGGTTTAGATTAGTTTCTGCTATATTTTATCTTCTCTAATGAAAAGCCAGGAATATCCTCGAGATTGTTAAAATTTTCCAGAGCATCTCTAGTAATGTGCTTCACATCTTATTAAACATTATGTGATGTTAACGGAGCATAAATGGGACATCACGCCACTTGATTTGAAATGTGAGGTTTAAATGGAAGCTGTTAACGAGGAGGGGAAGAAAATAAAGAAAGAAATAATAAACTGTATTTATTGCGTCTTGTTTTCAGCCCGGAAAATTTGATTCGGTTTGCTGTATCCTGCAGCTCCACTTGAAATGATTAAAAATCTAAAAATGTTTTAACACCTGAAGGCATCCTAGATTCTGTGGCTTATTTTTTCCTCCACTGAGTACCCTGAGAGTAAAGCCTTGACAGCTTCCACCCCCTCTTAACATCCTCACCCCTCCTTCTTCTCGCCTCCTCCTCTCGCTGCCTATCACCCTTTCCTCGCTCTCCCCCTTCTTCTGCTCTACATACAGAAACGCAGCGCTCAGATTCCAGCAGTGTTTTACAGAGCGCTCAGGACACACATCCTAAAAATTCAAAGATTTTTGTCACCTTCAATTTGTCTGACTTTGTGCGTTGATATTATGCGACAGGCTGAAGTGTTGGACGAGCTCTTTTGATTGGTGCTGACACCAGATAACACCTTAGATAATATTAAGTAACTTTGCTAAAAAAGTCAGACAATCTCGTGGTTAATTTTACCACAGTATCGCAAAAAGATCAATGAATAAAATTTTGATTTATAGTTTTGGGTATTTTTAGCTGATTGAAAGACTTTGATTGAAATCATTCATTTTTTTAATGATTTTGTTGGATTTTATAAAAGAACTTATAATGTTTAGTCTAAACTGTAGTTTAAATCTTAGTCTGACCAATGTTCAATTTTATTCTCTCATTAGTTTTAGATTTGTTTTTTTTTCTTCTTTCAATTTCTAATCACATCTAAGTTGATGTGTTTTTACTCAACTGCTGTTTTGCTTAAGTACAAAATCAGAGAATATTTACGCTTTCAACCACTTTTCATGCAATTATAAAGATAAAATCTTTGTTCATGGTCACTTCTTTTTAATATTACTGCATTGTTACCAAAACTGAGAAAGTTTATTTTTTGTATTAGTTTCACAAAATGAAACAAACTGCTCTGATCTTTAAGAACACCACGTGTTGTTCTAGGTCTAATATAATTATAATTATAGATAAATATGGTCTGGCCTTTCTCTAAATATATGCATGATACTTGAATGAAATGTGTGCAAACGTCTTATTTGCTCTGTTTTAGGGGCAGATCTGCCTCTGCATCCAGGTTCAGAATTAGATGAACCCTAAAGTCAAACCTTCTTTCTGAATAAAAAATTGTTTTGATGTTGATCAGCAAACAATCTAAATATCTGTTGTTTTGAACCACCAGACCTGACTTTAAATGTTTCTGTACAGCTCAATTAAACAGATCTTACAAAGGCAACAGATTTTGACACAGTGATTCCAATTTACGTGTGACACGACTATAAGGGATAAAATACCACAACAATTGTTTTATCTGTTTATAAATGTGTTAGTTGTTGCTTTTGGGTGAATATGGCTTCAGTGAAAGGTGTTTTGACTGGTCAGTATGTCTAAAAAAGCAGCATATAGATTCAGTCCGTTTGTAATTTAAGCCAATAGATCAGGTATGAATGATTTCTTTTATTAGCTTCATTGCTTTGATCATTTTGAGCCTGCTGATTTTTTCCTCACCTTTGGTTTTCTATTTGTAATATAATAAGCAGCTCAAAGTTTGTTTTATTTTCTCTGAGCTGGCAGACATTTGGACACACCTACTCATTGGAATTTAATGGCCACAATTAATCGCGTGTGGGCTGAGGGGAGGAAGGGCTGACATGGTCACTGTCACTCCTCTCCAATCGACCTGCTAGGACGTCTGATTTGCTGGGTCAAAGTACAGTTTTTATGTGAGAAAAGCAAACAGTGCAACTTGATTTGTTTAGAATCTTTAAAAGCAAAGTGAAGTGCTCTTTTGCAGAAGAAATGTATTGATTTAGTTTTTACTGCCTCACTATTCATCAGCATTAAGGAGGTTAAAAGAAGCTTTGCAAGCTGCTTTATTCAAGTACAGCAAAGTTTGACTCAGACTAAGTTTAAACATTTGAAAATCATTCAGAAAAACAGCAAAAACTAGAAGTTTGTTGCATGTAATGCATAGATCAAGTATGGTTTTAACAAAAAACCTTATTAACTTATTAGTATAAAAGAACAATTTGTTTAAATTTATGAATATACTGAAAACTTTAGGTTTCATCTTTGACGCATTCCAGTTTTGCATATTCTGCTTAAGTATGCTCATGTCGATTCCTCCTCAGGCAAATGCTTGTGAGGTTTATCCATGATGACGTTGTTGCTGTGCGAGCACTGAGCAATGCCTGACCTTTTGCACATGTGCTACACAAAGGTCAAGTTTGTGTATGGTGGCGGCTGCCTGATGAATGCGCCGCCTGGTTGGGCACGGCTTCACAGCACGAGTCACGATGAAGCCGGTCAGCAGGGGTTCAGTTACAGTCCAGAGGCACACTGGAAATAAAAGTAAAAAAAAAAACATAAAAACTGTCTCCATATATTTACAGATCTGGGACTTTTCCTGTCCTGAAAAAAAAAACTGAAAAAAGCTTTTAATTTCTAGATGGAAAATCTAAGGAAAAAAAAAGAATTAAATTTAGATTATGAGCTGAATTCAAATGCAGCTAAAATCTCTATCTACACCTTCTTTATATAAACCATTGCTCTTAAGCATCTGAACCACGTTTGGTTGTTTAGTTTTCAATACTGAAGAATATTAAACAATCCCTGTTTGAACTGGTTCTTCTCAGCAGAACTTATTATATATAATCTGATAATAATTCATTTACTTTGATTAACAATAAATACATCTAAAGCCTCAAAAATTCAGAAATAATCAATACAAATAATCACAGTAAATCCATAAGTAAAACGTTGAACTCTCTGCTTTAGTCCTCACTTGGAGCGTTTCAATTGATTTGATTGGCATATCAAAATTAATGTAAGACATGGCCCTTCATTTGAATTTTAACAGTTAAATACATTATTATTTAGTCATTAAGGGAATAAGAGGGGGTTAATAATAAATTGATGCACATCAATACATCGATTGAATGACTAATGATCCTATTATATTGATGCCAAATGAAAACATGGATCCAGATTATCATCTTTTAGATGAAGGCATAAAACAGTAAACAACAAGTAATCTATTAATATTATGGTTATTATGTTTTTAATTTGAAGAATTTCAAATCCGATTTTAAATCCATGTTAAGAAGCAATAAAGTTTGTCTTTAACACCACAGAAGTATGTGTTATTAATCATGCAGGCAAGTTTGAAAAAGCCTTGATAAAAGCCCTGATAAGAATATAGTTAGGTCTTGAAATAATGAAAGAACACCTTTTTTTCTTCTCTAAAGCTCTGCTGGTGCGTCTGCTAAAACCACGCCTACGCGCAGCAGAGTTCTGAGTCCTGTACAGAGTGGAGAATATTCGCAAAGGCTGGTCGTCCAATTGAGCTTGTCAAGCCCTCCTCATTTCATTCATCAAAGCCAAACACAGACTCAGACACTGACCACCGTGAAGATTGACCTTTTTTTCACAGCCTTTTAAATTATAAATAGTCTGGTCTGATAAAATTATTTACTTTGATATCAACTCACAGAAAAAAATACTATTCAAATATGATTTGACCATTTTATTCATTAGCTCTTGGTAATGTTTATAATACATCATCTGTAACCTTGTGTCTGTTAAATTACAGAACAAACTTGTCTCTTAAAGATGACTATGCGGATTGATGTTTTAATTTTGCATGATTGCAATAGGGTATCGTTACAGCCCTGCTACTAACGAGGAATTCAGGAAAAATGATCATTAATTTATTTTCTGGATGTGCAGTTGTCTATCTTCTAATCGTTGGGTGCAAAGGGCTGTGTTTGTCTTGATTTTTAAGTGAGGATGATCTGTTGTTGGTTAAAATTGTGTTTATATACAGGGAGACTAGGATGGCCTGCACGTATTAATTAAAGCCAATTTTTAAAGGATTTTATTGTGAGGTTTATCCGTATTTCTGAAACCTTAAATAATTCTTGACCTGCACTCAGAAAGGCAGATAATCCTCAAACATCTCTTATCTGGTGGTCAGTCGTGAAATACTTCAAGCAAAAGTCGGGAACAAGTTTTACTCTTTCCTGAGCTTCAGTACAAAATTGTGAAAAAAAAAACAAAACATAATGGGCATTAAATGGTCACTTTAAGATTAGACTCCTCAACAACATCCTCCCTGATTCCTTGTCTTTTGGTGAAGGAGTCCATGTTAAACATGCACCAGTTAAACCCACAATTAAGTTTCGTCTAAAGGTGCAGTCATAACAGCATAACAGGGGGTCATGTTTGGGCATCTCCAGGCTTTGAAAGGACATTTTCACAGGTGTATGATTATCTGAGCATGTTGGAAAGAAAAATTCAACCGAATTACTAGCTTCTATATAGTTTTTCTATTTTTTTAAATACAGCTCACTATGATGATTGGGGAATACTAAAAGAAACCACTGTACTGCAGCAACTGTTAATACTTGAAAGTTGCTTATACAGCACTTCTGTGTGCTGTTCTGATTGTGTTTAATATATAGAATAGTTTGGTGGGTGGGGGTGATAGAGTAAACACTGGATTACCCATTTCTAGGTTTGGCTGAAAGAATAACAGTCATTTAAAAGTACAAATTCAAATTATCAGCCATGTAAAGACATGTTTTATTCTCTTTATTTCTATCTCAGGTGTTATAAGTTAAAAGCCTTTTCTACCATTAACATTTAAACCCCCTCTGAATATATGAGGGTTATGATGTTTAATTAAAATCTAGGTACATTTCTGTGTAGTCAGTGGCTTTTTCAAACCCTATTAATTTGCTTTTTTGGGCTTATTTTCTGTGATATCGTTGATATTTTAATGTGTGTAACTGTTTAAAAGATTTGTGTTTATTTTAGTATTTCTAATTTATAAAGCACTACTAATTTTAACAGTTGCTCTAGATCTGTTTTGAGACCTTGTTACAAACCCCACAGATTTAAGAGAGAACCACAGACTTTCCTAAACAAAGCAGCTTATTCCACAGAACCCATGCTACATGTAAGTTTACTTGTAATACTGTGGACACAGAAAATCTGTTTTCAGATCAATGCTTCCGATCAACTTTCTTTTTTGCCATCTGCCAGATGCTTGTGCTACATGTATCTCTCAGATCTGACAACAAATCTAACCTAAGCACTTAGGTTACAGTCCTAGAATCTATGGAGTAGGATAACTGTTGTTCTTTGTGACCAGGCTAGCATTATCTGTATAAGCTGATCACAAAAATTTAATTTATGTATTGTACTGTATTTTCTGGATTATAAGCGGCACCTTTTTTCCACACTTTATATGCAGCTTATGCTGGAAAAAAAGATGAGCTTGGATTCCAAGTCATCCTGGTAGCTTTGGGCACTTACATCCACCCCAAGCTCAACATCTAAATAAGAAAAAGAGAAAGCCAGAGTACCATGAGAAATCCATACATTCACGGGTAGAACATGCAAACTCCATGCAGAAAGACTGTGCTACCCACTGCATCACAGTTTTCAGTTCAAAAATTATTTATTACTTGCAAAGGCAAATTAATTATTATAGTAACTCATTTTTTAACAAGTTGTGGTAGATATTGATAGCTGTAGGCAGGAAGTATCTTCTATGGCATTTTAAACTGTACGAGATCTGTAGAAGCCTCTTACTGAAGATATTGTGCTCACTGTTGTCCACAATGTTCTTCACTTTTTGAAGAATTATTTTCAGTTTAATCATTTTTAGAGGTCCTAGAAGATTTCCTAAAACAGGCCTTCTTTATTAGCTTGTAGAGCTTTTTTAAGTCATTTGTTGCCCGAGATAATGGCAGAAGAGATCACACTTTCCACAGCAGATTTATAAACGATATGTAGCATCTTTGCTGCAAACGCTGAAGAAACTAATCTTCCTTAGGAAGTACAGTCTGCTCTGTCTCTTCTTGTAGACAGCTTCACAGTTGCGTCTCCAGTCTAGTCTGTTGTCCTGGTGAACATCAAGGTATTTATACTCCTCCACCACCTTCTCCCATGATTTTAATCAGATTGATCTTGTTCCCATTTCTTCTGAAATCCCCAAATCATCTCTTTGATTTCATTGACATTGGATGGATGGATGGATGGATGGATGGATGGATGGATGGATGGATGGATGGATGGATGGATGGATGGATGGA
>JAUZNJ010028625.1:0-41453 GCA_034780135.1 Jordanella pulchra | reverse complement strand
ATTATATGTAAATATAGATATACATTGTATTATATATATACATATATATAATACAATGTATATATATATATATATATATATATATATGATTTTATATAATAACAGTAATTATTATTATAATAACGCTTAGGTATTACACACATATTATTTTCCCTTAGAGTCAGAAATACAGAGGGAGGTAACCCTAGTAAAGATGTGTGAGAAACCCTGATAAAAATCATCTTTTTTTGATGTACCGTCATATTTAGTGTGTTCATGAAAGATCCAATTGCACATTTACTTTATATTGTATTAGATGTCTCAAAAAAAGACCTTTTTTCCACTTTGTTTTCCTCTGGTGTGTGTATATGGGATGAGAAAATATCTGCAGAAAGAGGAGGCAGAGAAAAAAGGCATTTTCCCTCCCACTGTCACTAATTAAAATATGAGAAATGTACTCTAGTGGTATGTTAAATGGAAAAACAGTTTTTGGTGATATAAAAAAATAAAGATTTTGCTTTTTTTTAAAAACTACTTCAGGTGGATTTTTGCATGAACAATAACATCAATATAAAGAAAAGCAGCCCAAATCCAGTCTTATTTACTGCCGAATTTGTGATGCTGTTGACTTGTTTCCTTTTTTTTTTTCAAAAGATCCTTGAAATCTTGCTAGAATGCGTTGCTATTGAACTCTTTCAAATACCTGTATATGGTGGACTTTGTGAGAAAATTTAAAATAGGTTGTAATTTTATGTTTTATAAAATGATATGTCCAAATCAGAACAGAAAAGGGTCTTCAGAAACAAATGCAGCCTTTTCTATATTTGTCAAAGTCCCCAGAGCTAAATCTAACAAAAATTTGGATTTAAAGAGGGGAGAATCTAGAGCAGTTGTCTCCTAGACAAATCATTTTAAGCCAGTGTCCTGCAACCTTTAGATGTGTCCCTTGCCCTTCATACTTGAATCAAATGGCTAAACTACCTTACTTAGACTTTTGTCATGCTCTACGGAGCTCTATCAATGAGCTAATATTTTAGTCAGGTATGTTGAGGTAAAAAATGAAAGTAGGACAGCATATGTGCCCTCAAGGACTGGGGAAGGACTAAACAAAGATCCCTTTCTCTGTATATTCCAGCCTTGTAGACTATAATAGGAGTAGACTCAGTGCTATCTATTAATAAAATGGGATTGTGAGAATATGCACCAATAACTGTGGCACCCCAACTGACTGAATATGCCCTAAATAATGCTTGGAGTTTTATAAATTTTTTAATAATAATATTATATCACTGCAATGCAATATCAACTATATAGCCAAATGTATATGCTTAAATATCATTCTATAATATTTGTTAGCATTTTACTATTTTAAGATCTAAACCTTTGAAAGACAGCCTTGCCCTACATCTCTATCACTTCCCACACAGCAGCACTTACAATTCAGACCATGTAAACACACTCAAAAACAGTCCCGCTATATTAGCGACAGTGATTTATCGAGGACAAAGAAGCCCATAATGGACGTCTAATGTTTACACGTCACCAACAGACAAGTGCTTCCTGGAATAAAGAGGAGTGAGAAGAATAGAAGATCCGGTTGTTGTCTTTCTGCTCTGTTCTGCACTGCTAAAACCCTGACAATGCTGTCCTGTCAGTGTGACAAATAGCCTCATCTAGCATCTCCCCTCAAGCTTAATAGCATTATCCCAGAAGCTAAAGAATAACTCTATCACCATGCCCACGTACTGTAACCAACAGTCTGCGCAGATATCCAGCAAACTTCCCAGCTACAGAGCTAGGGAGTTTGCTGAATCTGTGTGCATGGCAGTGAACCCGCTGCCAATCTGAAAAGGAGTGAAGTGAGGCAAGGAGTGAGGAAGAAGTCCACTGGGGGATCAGAGGGTTAGTGAACTTATCACTATGTTAAGTATGAGTGCTGAGCGGACAAAAGCAGCAGAGAATTGACCCTTTCAAAACCATTGTGTGCCAACAAAAGCCTACCTGAGTTGTAGCAGGAAAGAGCCAACTCTGGCTGATTCCATAGTGTCAGGATGTAATGAATGGCTTACACTATGCTTGGTATAGCACACACTTAATAAGAAACTACCAAATCCGGGCAAGCCTTACCTTTTGACCTGGTTGTCCACTGTCCCCTGGAAGGCCTGGTGCTCCCTGCAAAAAGAAAAGAAAATTCTTTACAAAATTTCTCATTCTCAGTCATGTTGGATAGACAATCGCTCAACAGTCCACGGTCCTTTTTTCAGCTAGGACAGGTTTTATTCTAGAGTGTCCCCTGTATTTAGCTCCAAACTTTAAATAGGGGCTCTTGCTACAAATTTCCATAAAAATGGGTTTATCTCACAAATTGATTTGTTTTATTTAAGAAAAAAAACAGATTGCTTGTGTTTACAAGTAGTCATATACAGATACACTCTTTAATAATTCAGGTGACTTCCAGAGGCATTTAGTTGGCCTGGATTTTATTTAGGGATGTTAGTAGAAGCGACTGTGGACACACACTGCAATGTCCACACATAATAAAAAGAAAAAAAACAAACACAGATAGCATTTTAAATTAGGCAGTTCAATGGTTTTTCAGATGATAACATGTAAAAAGTAACAAAACACTTCACACATTCCACCTCATTAGGCTCTCACCATTACGCTTCAGGAATTACAAACAGCTGGATGCTACTTACATCTTTACCGGCAGCACCATCACTGCCAGGCTCTCCCTAAAAGTCAAAACAAAAAATAAAAAACATAGAAGGCCATCACACTTGACTTAATTTACAGAAGACAACAGTTTAAAATAAACTAACCATAAGTCCTGGATGCCCAGGTGCTCCTGGAGGTCCGGCAATCCCTGGCAAGCCTCTCTCTCCAGTCTGGCCCTTATCTCCTTTTATACCCTGAAGAGGAGGAGCAGTAACAGTGATATCATCACTAGAGTTTGTGTCCAACTGTTATTTCTCTTGATTTTATTTCAAGAACAAATTTCCCTTACTAGATTCGGAATTTTCCTTGACATGCATATGAAAATGTATGAATGTTTAAAATCCACTCTTACCACTCCTGACTGACCAGGAGGTCCTGAGGGTCCTGCTGGTCCAATTGGACCCTAAAGAGGATAGTGAACATATTACTTAACTTTTGCTATGGTAAAAAAAATGTAGGTGAAAGTAACAAAATACTGAATGTCATCTTAAACAGAGGGGCGTTTACAATCTGCCCTGGAGGTCCTGGTCGACCTTGAAGTCCTGGGGTACCGGGGTCACCCTGTGCAGGTTAAAAGGTAAAATATGTTAACATTTCAGCTAGTACTAAGATTACCGACTGAACTTTTATGAATACTGTAGTTTTTTATCATTGAATATCTGTGAAGGTTATCAGTCATCCAGATCATGGTCAAGTTTGACATAAAGTTTTCTAGAAAACTGCACATCCGGTTGCCTAAGCTGAACTTTCTAAGCTTTCAATAAAAAAAAAATATATTCATTTAGGAAGTTGCAGAAAAGCCATGTGAAAAAAAAGCCATGTTCTTTTTTGCAGTTATCAACATGCTTCTGTCATAAGTCTGGCAGGATGTTTGACCACTCTCCTGGAAGAATTCTTAGTTCTTTGAATTATTTGGTTAGCCCCCAAAAATGGAAAATGTCAAGTTACAGCAGTCATCTCAGCATTAGCATGAGAAATACAAAACAAGAGCTATCTTTCTTTGTAGAACAAACCTAATAAATATTTTATGGCCACACAGCTATAGTCATTGGAAAGGGATGCATAAATCACAATGATGGAACACAATGAGGATAAAGAAAAATATTATATTTACGCATACTCTGCATATAGAGATAGGTTTTGGGCTTTGGAACGGACACTGCACTGCTTTAATATTAGCCTACAGCAGCTAATTTTGGTTTTGATTGGTTCACTGATTTTTTGGAACATTTATATCTGTTTGAGTTTCTGACCTGTGTTGTCAATTTCAAATAGGAAATATAAAGAAAAAGTTAGTTAAGATAGTTGAGAAATGATCAAAGAAGTCTGTCATCAATTGAAAACTGGAGGAAGACTCAATGTCCACATTGAGATGTGTTGGAAATTACTGCTAGACTTTACAAAAAGTATAATTGTAAAGAGACCATTTATTAATGAATGTAAAATGAAAGTGTTACCAAAATTGCTATAAGACAGAAGTTGCTGATCAAGAGACATGTAGATAAGATGAAGATGAGTTAAAATCTATTTAGTAAATTAGGCTGCCATGCCTGTCACAAACTGGCATTTTTCTAAAATTCAAAATCTAAGCTTAAAACTGATTCTAAAATACGCCTCTTTTGCAGCATAACTTGTATTAGATTTTGTTGCACTAATAGCCTTATTTGAATGTATAGACTAAGGAAAGGAGTGGAGTGAAAAGAGGAAGACACACAGCAACTAAGGATTGGAAATTGAAACCGAAGCATCTGCACTGGAGACACAGGCCCCAAGTGTATGGATAGTGAGCTCTATCCTTGCACCACTGCCACACCCAGAAGGCAAAATGAATTGGGTCAAATGTTTATGGCCACCAAATATTTTTGGATCCACTGCAACTTACTAGAAACAAAAATTAGTAATGAATAAGCATAGTATTCATAGTTTTAGAACTTTTTGCATTTTTTTAAATCTGTAGATTAGAGTAAATATGCAATATATTTAGATGACCACACGTGTTGGGTGCGTGAGGCAGACATCCTGTCTACTTTTAAGGCTAGGCTTAAAACTTTTCTTTTTTGTAAAGCTTATAGTTAAAAACAGAGTAATGTTTGCTTAGTCGTTGGGTGTGTAGAGAGGTAGGTGGAGGTAGAGCGTTAAAAGCCCGATCCAGTGGGGAAGAATTTCAGTCCCTTGGCTCTACCTTTTCCCTATCGTGGCTCTACCTTTCTAATACCTTATCGAAAATAGTTAGGTTATCCTGAGCTATTTTCTGTATTTGTGCTGCTATATGTTTAGGCTGCTGCATAAAGTAGGGACCATTTTCCTTATTCTGCTTTGTTCTATCTCTATTCTATCATTATTTGTTAAGCTCCACTTATGACTTTGTTCTCTCTGCTTTTTCTGATCATAGTAGCTTCATCTTGTCTGTTCCTGTTTGGCTGTGACTCCATCCTGAAAAATAAACCTCTGTTTATAGATATAGAGCTTTGCCTGATTTCAGTTTAGACCAGTTTCTTTTACTGTGACTCGCAGGAGTAGCTTGGAGCTCATCTGCATGGCTGGGTCTTTCCTGACGGGCCACCTAGAGCTGGTTAACAGTGACTTTTTGTATGTGCTTCTTTTTGTATGTCTGCTTCTGTCTCCTGGAACCCCAGTCGGCCTTAGCAGACAGCTGCTCACACTAAGCCTGGTTCTCTTAGAGGTTGCTTCTTGTTAAAATGGAGTTTTTATTCTCCACTGCCGCTACATGCATGCTTTGTGTGAGTGAACGCAATCTACTGGTTTTCCTAACTAATCTGAAAGTATTGTCTCTATAAAGTGCCTTGAGATGACTGGTGTTGTGAACTGGCCCTATATAAATAAACTGAATCGAATTGAAAATTGAATTGAAAACAAGTTGTACAATTCTGGGAGACAAACAATTCAAATGACGGTAAAAGCCCCAAATTGACATTGTTAACACTGTTTTCGACAGTCATAAATGAACCTTTCAATGGAACTAAGCTTCCTGAAATTTAGACTAACTGGGTAATGATGCAGAGCAGTAACACTCACATCATGTCCTGGCCTGCCGGGTGGTCCTTGTGGGCCTGCAGGTCCAGAATCTCCCTGTTAAGTTGGATTTATTTTCAAATTTTAAGTAAAGACATAACATGCATAGTAAAACGACTTTCATCATAATCAGGGATGACATAGAAGACACAGGTCATAGCCATGACTGTATAAGCAGAGAGACACAATGTGATGACAAAGCAATGGATTTGTTGACTGACCTTTTGTCCTGGAAAGCCAACATGTCCAGTTTTCCCTTTGAATCCCTGAGAAGAAATATTGAGGAGGACAAGTTACTGCAGTGCAATCAGAAAAGGTATTTGGGGCTGCTAAAAAAAAGAGGAAAACTTTGTTTGACATTTCAAACTTTCTGTCTTATGTAGAAAATAAACCAAAATGCAGAGACTACATATTAGATGTAATAAAAAAAAGATTAGTGAAGAAAAGAGGCAGCTGCTTTTGGCTTCACTACAGCGTTTTCCCTTCTCCTGGGTCAGCATGTCAGGCAGCAACCCAGGGAGCTTCAAATGCAAAACCATGTAATGCATTTGTAAACACTTGCAAGTAAGCATTACCATTGCTCACTGATGTGCAGTGTCAGTTTTCTGCCACAAACATTATGTTTCTTGCAGTCCAAAAATGTGACATTTTGTATCAACTGTCCCAAGCATTTCTTTCCCCCGCAATTGTTGATCCTCTAAGATCGCTTGTGGCAAGCTAGAAATACTACTCCCATTTTCTTTTCTTTAAAATGACTTCTACTCTTCCAAAGTCAGGAAAACATGCATCACCGCCCCTTTCATTTACACCTGTGTTCTACTCAGTGTTGATCCATCACATAAAAAACAAATGCACACATCGTTTTTTGTGCATCTGCCATTAAAAAGTGAAGCTAATCAAGAGATATCTATGCTTTTAAAAAGGATATTTTACCTGAGAAACTAAAAATAAAAATAGCAGTTATTAAACTATCAATAAATGCAGGAAAGGATATCTTATATAATGTTATTTCTACAATAATGTACAGAACGAAAATCTGGAGAATCAGTCAGGGTTTGTGATGCAGGTGATACTCACTGGGATTCCTCGAGGTCCAGCTGGGCCTGGAGGACCTGTCTCTCCCTGATAATAATAATAAAAGAGACCACAGTCTTTCTCGGAAGATAACTACTCCATACAGGTTTTTGCAGTAGGATTATCTCCATGAGATTTGGCTGATAAGTTATGTGATAAAGTGGTGTTACTTACCCGCAGTCCTGGTTTGCCATCTTTTCCATCTATTCCCTCGATACCAGGAGGACCCTTTCAAAATTTTATATACATTAGTTATATTTCCAAACAGCTACATTGCAGATTAAATATATTGAAAAAGCAAAAAATTAACAACATTTACCATCAGCCCTGGAGATCCAGGTGAGCCTGGTGGCCCAGGGGGTCCTTGGGAACCTAGAGAACCATCATTACCCTTTGGAAATATATTGTTTATTGTTCCACATGATAAAGCTTAATGGAAGAGAGGTAAACACAGTAAATTTCTTTATCTCTACTTACTTTTTCTCCTTTGAGCCCAGGTTGACCTTCTCTGCCAGGCTTTCCAGCAGGACCAGGAGGGCCCTAGGGTTACACCAAATATTGAAATGTCCTACTAACATTAAAATAACTATAAACAACTTAAACGATTAGTTAAAGAGTTTACATACTGGTGGTCCTGGAAAACCTGGTTGTCCTTGGAAACCCTTAAATATGAAAATAATAAACTATAAATAAAAAATCCTGGCCTTTTATTATTTTCTTTAACTTTTAACAACAACAAAGACAATTTGTAGCATTTACATATTTGCACCCCTAGTACAGAAGCACAAAAACATTTTGATTAAATGTTACTTTTTACAATGGTACATTTACACAAAGTTAATTAAGAAAGAGTTAAGAAAGTTAGTTAAGAAATTACGGGAAGAAAAAAATTACTGATTCCATCACCGTCACCTTTGTGATTTCTACAGTTTTAAGCTTTTCTGTTTTCTAAATAGGCTTTCCACAAGATTTGCAAATGTGTTGATGGAATGTTTAACCCTTTTGTTTATAAATAAGGTGGTGAGCTTAGACACTGATATTAAAAGAGGAAACCCTGTTGTCAGTCTCCACTTTCATTCATCCCAACGGTATTCTAACAGGCTGAGGGTAGGATTTTTGGTGAGCCACAGAGATTTTTATTAGAAATGTACCGATTCCTGGATCGGATATCGGCTCCAAAATTGACTAATTAGCTGGAGTCAGTATCAGTGATTTGATGTTGGAGATCCTATCCAGTACACTTTATATGTGACTCTTATTTCTTTCTTTTTGCTGTGCATTTGTTAATGAATAATAGAGAGGGCAATTATATCAATTTTAATTTCTTAGCTTTTGTTTAACAATGTTTTATTGAAGGCTAAAGTCTTCTTTCACATGGAAAGATATATGGTTCATTCATCTAACAGTTGAATCGGATCAGTATTGGATATCGGCCGTTACGCTCATCCCAGGTATCAGTGTCGGACTGGATCAGAAAATACTGGATCAGTGAATCTGTAGTTCTTTTTTTTTTAACCAAACTTTCTCAGTGATGTCTTTATGGACCTTTTATTTGTTTACTGTTAAAAACCATGCAGGAACAAATAAAGAGCATCTTGATACTGTTCCATCAAAAGCTTCTCCTGGATGTAAATTAATAGATATCTTTACAGGAACTAAGGGCCAAAACCCAGCAAAAATATCCCCACACCATAATCTAATGACCTCTGAACCAGATTTTATATTTAACATACCAAGACTAATCAACTGGATCGCTACACATATGTAGAGGCATGAATCATCACTGCAAAGAACCAATCTCCACCATCCTAGAGTCACACGTCTTATATCCCTACATCCAACACTTTGCATTGCAGTTATTAATATAAGTAGAGCTTCTTAGAAAGGAAAAACAAATCCATGAAGCTATCTTGGCACTGATCATGAAATATTCAGAATGACAAAAAAGTTTGAAGTTCTGTAGACATTGACTGTTAGTCAATTAATGATTTACTTGTGGCAGAATATCCATCTGAGTTGGTTTTTATGAAACACATTGTTCCACAGTCAATGGAATATTTAGAAGGCAGGAAATATCATAACTGGACTTATTGCACTGATTGCAAGTTCTTGGTTATGCACACCTAGAGTGAACAAGCTGATTGGAATACTTAAAGTCAATCATTTAGAGCACTAGGTCAACACTACTGGTAAGCTAGGTCAGCATCATTGCTGAATGTTTTAACAAAATAAACCTGAGTTTACAGCCTAGATTGCCAGTTTCTGTTGTTAAAAATGTCAAAATCAGAGATCTCATTAAAGATTTTGGAAGTTTTTGGAAAACTAGATTTCTTGTGGCTATTTCCTGGTTCATAGGGATCGACATACAGCTGTCTGACTTTAGTGGGATTCACTTGATTTTAGAATTTGGAGTAGCAATAAAAAATGGACTACTGTATCATTTCATCTGCATTTGACGTACCTGGTCACCTTTGGAACCAACAGGCCCTGCTGGTCCCGTGTCTCCTTTAATGCCCTGCACACATTAAATGGGAAGCTCTTTTTAATCTTACAAATACCCTAAAAGAAAAGAGTCATATGATTAATTTATGATGAAACACTGACTGGTGAGCCAGCCTGTCCTTGGTATCCAGGGCTACCAGGAGGACCCTACAGAATCAAAGGAAATGTTTTAGACAATATGTTATAACACGAGCTTTAGGTAAATTTGTATCACAGTGACAGTGAAAAAACTCACTGATTCTCCTTTCTGACCAGCACTTCCTGGGCTTCCACGCTCACCCTTCAGTCCCTTACAAAATATACAAAATAATAACAGCGATTCACTGTGGGACCTTGTGTCACTGGGACCTTTCTAAAAACTGACAGAACTGTCAGTTTTTTAATAATAAGATGGTAACTTACAGGCAGCCCTGGTGGCCCCATAGTTCCAGGATAACCAGGCGTCCCTGGAGGCCCCTGAAGGAAAGATCATACGATCAATCAAATAGAGAAACCAATTATTTCTACTGTCTGCTATCATTTCATGTCAGGTAGATACCTGCTCGCCCTTCATTCCTTGGAGGCCGGCTGACCCTCGCTCACCATGCTGACCCTGAGGATGATGGCAGTGGGGACAGATTACCAACAATTTACCAACAATTATATCTAACCTATCAGGAGATGATAAACTATTAGAAAGCAGTTTATATTTGTAAAGAACCAGAAATATCGGTGAAGGTTCTCAGTCATCCAGGTCATGGTCAAGCTTGGAAAGTTCAGTTTAGACAACTGAACGTGTAGCTTTCTAGAAGATGTTTTGCCTCTCATTCAAGAGACTTCATCAGTTCTGACTGATTCAGGAGAAAACAGAGATAAATATAATGTAGGTGTGGCCAAAAGTTATCTAAGGGGGAGAGAAGAAACAAAAGGCGGCTCCGATGGATCGTTAAGTAGCTCGTCAGAGTTGTTATGGTCACAAGGCTCTGTATGGTCAGGTGGAGGTAGGTGTGAGGTGAATCTTTTGGGTAAGGTTTCTAAAAGTGCCTTGTATGTGAGTGATAAATTATGTCTGAGGCCATCTCCTATGTTAAGGCATGGCTTTTCAGGTTAAAAAATGGCTTCTTTGAGTTCTAGAAAGTGAAGGATTTTGTAAAATATAATAGAAAAAAAATTAAAATAGTGTCCTACATACCCATAACCCAAACACCTGAATAAAACCGAGTAGAACCAGCTGCCTTAATGTGGCAAGGTGCACTACAGAGGGCCCGGGTGGGGTTCGATCCCCAGACTGCTGGGTGAAAGTTACACACGTCAACTCATTCAGTCAAAGGGATATCCCCTCGGCCAAGTAGCCAAAGCGCATGATCAGTTGGAGGCATAGTGACAGGACCCCACACACTGTCACATTTAGATACACACCGACTGTGTGCTATTTATTTTAATATTAATCCTGGTTTTAAGAAGGCCTTAGACATTTAAAGATACCATCAAAGTCAATAGTTGCAAATCTACCACACCTCAGGTAACATATTGTGTTAACAGCTAAACTTCCTGTGCACTGCACAAGTCTTGCCTCATGGAAGAGATGTAAGAAGAAAGCTGACGCTGGAATAAAAAGCTTTAAAGCATTAAAGTTAAAGGGGTGGGCCTGATAATAGTTTGAGAGAGTGTATATATGTACTGCAAATGAAAAAAGGGTTTAGCTAAAAGTATTTATTTATTTTTTTTTCATTTGCTTTTGAACTTTATGAAGCAGCAGGGTAGTTATACCCGCTGATAAAACTGTTTTTCTGTAGTAAACCGTTCTGTATCCTCCAATATTGCTGATACTTCGAACTCCTATTTTCATTAGTAGATTTAAATGCTGCAGCTCAGCACTTTTTTCTTGAAAAAAAAAAAACAAGAAAATAACAGCAACACACAAACAACACATAATCTAAACAAGAATGTGCATATGCAGAAAGGCTATATGAAAAGTTATCTGTCATAGTGCAGTGAATGAATACTAAACAACATTTGGGTGTAAATATTGATATGCACATGTAGGTGTGAGCTGTTGCCTGGCAACAGCTTAAAGACTGTAAGCAAAGACAGATGAGGAGATGAAACAAGACTTATTGCCATTTTCAACGAGAAACTGCTATAAATTAGCTGCTTGATTATGCATACTTGCTGCAAATTAGATATTAATGATACAGTTTTCGTATATTTTGGAAGTTTTATATATTGACATTTTTAGAAGAATAAGCACATGCACAGCAGTATCCGGTAATCTAATAGCTGCTTTGAACTATGATTACAATGCATATGGATTTTATTCAACAATCACCTCGTTCCAGCATTTGAAAAATCCATTCTCTTCAAACAATAAATCAGCACAAAGAGGAAGGGCTGCAGAGAGGCTCACTAGGCAGGACTTTTACACACTCAGTCTCTTAAAGAGTTGGATCTCACTCCTGGAAGCAGGAAGCTATCATTGTTCTACACCAAAATGGCCACAATACTCCAACTGACAATGGTCCATTTGAAACAGAGATAGTTCTCTAGATTAACAAGATGTTTTAAGAGGTTCAGCTGCAATAAAGAAAGCTTTAGGAAGTCAAAGAATGTCCAGCAAATTCCAGGAACATCTCTCTCCTGAGAAGTGCACAACAAAATCCTGATGCCACCCACGTGGAACTTGTTCATTATTGGGAAAAGGTACCGAGTGACAGTATATTAATCCGCACATAAGGGTGCAGGCTTTTCAGAGGGTACTGGTTAATTAGCCTCTTCAAACTCCAAAAATACAAAGAAAAAAAAAAGACTGCCCTCAGACCTTTCATACCTGAGGATGAAATAAGATGATTCATTCCCACCTTGCAACCTAAATATTTCATTATCAATTAATTGTCTTCTGTAATCTACTAACATAACTTCAGTGATTTAACTGTAGAACATAATTCAGTTACTTAGGTCTCATAATATCGCATATTTAATAAAAGCCTTCTGATTTAAACAGGATAAAAATCATAAAATAGTGTAAATTAGATTACAATAAATATGATTTATTAAATACCTCTTATGGCTATATATCTGAATAATCAATTCACAAATGCTACAATAGAAATAAACTGTTATATACAATAGTTAGAAATATGGTAA
The DNA here is from genome assembly GCA_034780135.1 of Jordanella pulchra. Classification (NCBI taxonomy): domain Eukaryota; kingdom Metazoa; phylum Chordata; class Actinopteri; order Cyprinodontiformes; family Cyprinodontidae; genus Jordanella; species Jordanella pulchra. Next base: position 29,024 of record JAUZNJ010028625.1, on the reverse strand, counting down.
CATTGAAAAAAAAAATCTTGGATGGATCTTGGATGGACGCTAAATGAAAGCAGGACAGAAGAATATGTGGATATAAATTAGAAAGAGAAAAAAAATACTTTTAGACATCAAATCTCTGCAGATAACTCTAAGCATAAGGTGGGAACTTAGCAAGAAACACGACGATGAACAGAGGAAGAGTGGCGCCAAGTTATGAATCACTCTTCCGAATGTTAAGAAGATCTGGAACAAACATTTGTTTGGAAAGAAAGGAAGTGAAAGCTACCATGAGCATCATTTTGTTCAAACATCTAAACACTATTCATTATATTTATAAAAGTGGCATGTTCAAAAGGAGCATCCAATTTTACTGAGGTCAACGATTTAAGAGCTTTTTTAAATTAGAAATTTCTATGTTATTTAGGGAATCATGTTAGCAACCTTATCAACAACCTTTTAAAATTCCCATTGTTGTCAAAAAATATTCACAAAAAAAACCATAAGACTATTAAAATCCAAGACAAAAACACAAAATACGTTCACCAACACTTTTGGCCAGGGCCAGTGTTGGAGACCTTGTAGGAATTTTTGCACTTAATCAAGTTTAAATAAAAGAAATGCATTGAGGTTTTTCAGTTTTACAAAAAAAAAAAAAAATGAAATAAAAAAATCTGGTTCACTTTGTATATTTGCTTTCCTCTTTCATTATGTTCCTAAGCTTAAAACACTTTTGCCCCATGTGTATTTTGAGAAGTTAAAAACTTCTTTGTTTTCTTCTTGTTTCCTTGAAAAACAGTACAGCAGTATGAAATTAAAACATTGTTAATGAGGTAGGATGGTTTAAGGAATACAAGTCTGTTAAAGATTTTTATTTGAACTCCTCTGTGGATATTTTTCTCTTTTCCTTGGACTGAGAGAACTAATTAAAGTGTGAAAGGATAAGTGAGACTTACAGGTAAGCCAGATGGGCCCTGAGGACCTGGGAAACCAGGGGGTCCCTATGGGAAGAAAGCAATGACAGCAACATTTTCAAACACCTGCGACAAGCTGAACTAAACGATAAACACAGAACAGAACAAGCTTTAAACGTTAATTAAAGCAGGTTTCTATTTATCCCTTAAACCGATCAGCATTTAGCAACACAATACAGGGCCAGATTCTAGTCTTAAATTAACATTTAAGGGAATATTAGTTTTGAGACAAGGATCTTTTTTCTCTATGCCAGCAGGGGGCTCTATGACCACACAGGAAGCAGCAGGCGCATACTTCATTTGAATCAAGTCACTTCAAATCTGGGCTTTGAGACAAAAACCCAGAGGTGGTGTTCTAAAACGATGATAACAAAGAAATGAATCCTTTTTTTCCCTCTAACAAAAGTTCTGCCAAAAATAATACATGACTGCAAAGCACTCTAAACTTTTCTGTTTTAACTTTTTTCCTCCTGTCATAAATTTCACAGAATGCTAGGTTAGTCAAACTGTGTAAGAATATTAATAAAAGCATCATCCGGCGCATAAGATTCATGAGCAGAAATTCTCCAAGGGAAGGTTTCTGTTGAACAAAAGGCACACAAATTGTTCAGATGTCTCTGTTTTAAATTAATATCCGCTGCAAAGGATATTAGTCCTTACCATGATTCCTGGTGTTCCTGGTGGGCCTCTTTCTCCTGGTGTACCCTAATGTGCAAGAAAGGAAAAAATATCCTTTTAAGGTCTTTTTTAATAATAAAAAAAATCTGCCAACCAAGTGGCATACGTACAGCGTCTCCTTTTATTCCCGGTGTTCCAGGCATCCCTGGAATTCCAGGTGCTCCGATGCAGGATCGATCACCCTATAGAAAAATCAAATAACAGTGCACAAATTTAACACACATTGAAGTCGTGCTTTACATAGTCTTCATCTCTCTTACCCTTTTTTCACATTTTATAGTAGTGCAGCTCTGGACTGTATATTTTTAAGGGTTTTATGACAGATATACACATAGAGTATTCCATAATTTAGAGCTGGAAAGGTCTGGCCACTTTTTTACAAACAAAAATATGAAAGAAACAGTGCAACAATTTGCCTTCAGAACTTAACTTAAATCATCAGAGTCAAAAACGTTGTGTTGTCTATCGTAAAGTTTAATTGCATTAAAAATGTTTGAAAAAAAGCATACTTTTGGGATTCAGTTTGTTTACATGTAGTGTATTTGAATCCTTCACATATGGCAGAAATTTCAAACAAACCGTTGCCTCGGTCGCTTGTGCCCTCTGCAGTCTCTCCAAACACTATGGATAGACAAGAGAGGCTATCAGAGCACTGCCTTACAATCACACAGAGAGTGGATCACAACAAACCAAGCATGTTTGAATACAATACAAAATGATGGACTGTCATTTTGCATTTATCACAGTAGTGACTGTAAGACTGGAAACACTGCATATAATTCCAGTTCTGGAGAACCAAGCAGTGAGGCTGAAAGCTCTGCTAAAAGAAAACCCGTCCTAGTGAGTCTCACCTTGTCACAGCTGTCCAAGACTGTTGTACCAGGCTTACCCTGGTCTCCTTTTTCACCCTTGGCACCAGCCATGCCTGGGACCCCTGGCAACCCTTGAGAACAGCCCTCTTCACATCCCTCCTGTGTTGTATAAATAGAAATATAGTTTACTTCTATACATACAAAGATATGCTCATGGAGAGCTGTCATTCTTTAGGGGGGCATCTTGAGAAGTTTGAAAGCCATTAAGAATGAAACAATTTCACCACTTTTATTAAAAACCTAAAACTTAAATACAGATTTGTTGCACACAGAGGGATATTACTCATGTATTTAGTTCCCGTAGTTTGAATGATTAAAGCTGAAACTGTTGAAAATTGTAGCAAAAGTTGTATTGTATGATCAATTTATGCTCTACAAACAGAAATCATAAAAAAAAATAAAAAACTGTCCACAAGAAAGTCATTGACAAGAAGGGTAGACACCTTTTTTATGGGGGCACCAAACAAAAGAATGCCAATTGTTCATTGCTCAAAATATTAATTGAATCAAAGAACTATCTCCTGCTCTGGAAACCTCAAATGAAGTAGATGAAAATTGGGATCATACCTCAATGTGCCTGAAGCTAAAAATGCAAAAACTTAATTTTTATAAAATCCTTAAAATAAAACTGGAGAGATAAAAAATGATAGAAAATCATTTTCAGTGTCTGTGCCAGAGCAAATCATTATAAATTTATCATAAACGTATCTGTTATTATGTCTTACAGTAAATACAGGGGCCATAACGGGGGCCAGGAACAGTTCTATATGGGCACTGGCCCCTGTCACCCCTTGTCTAAACCCGCCCATGCGTTTAAGCTGAAATAACAGTAGAGTTTAAAGGTATGTGAAACAAGGCCAGTTCAAGTATTTAGGGTTGATTCACCCAGGAACGAGAGAAGGGAGGACCAAAGTTAAAATACACAAATGACTAAACAATATCACTCTATGCAGTGTATTGTAAATCTATAGGATATATAATTGCAGACATATATTTATTAAACTGTTGATCTAATAAAACATGAAGAGTAGAATAAACAGTATGAGTGAATATCCCTCTAAAAGCCACATTTAATTTTTTTTTTTTACTTACATCTCCGGGTTCTGCTGTTGAATCTTGAGGTAGATGCTGTGGTCCATAGATCTACATGTGGGAACATAATTATAATTAAACTCATTTTATCATTTGTTAAAACTTTTCTTGTGTTGTTTTTTTTTTCCATACCTAACAAAGCACTTTTAAAGGTCAGAATTAGTTAACAATCACTGAAATCATCACAAACACACCCATATTTTTTCCAAAGCTTTTCTTATTGAATATTTCTGTAATGTTGTTTTGACAAATCAGTAATTGAATTGTGATTTAAGGTAGGAAGCATGCTTCTTTCATTCAAGGCTTCAATATTACAGTCATGTAAGACAGTTACCCGTACTGAGTATGCTGAAAAGCAAACTCAACAACAGCAAACAACATTTCTCTTCCTTCTCTATAGATGTTAATTAGCAGTGAAATGTATACAGATCTTTCTCTCACATATGCATACTCTTTTATGAATGATGTTTTCCTATCCAGATTTGAAATTGACTGCAATTCCACACATTTGCAATCTGATTGACAACCATCTGTTTTATCAAAATTAATCATATCCAACCTGCCAAAACAGCACACAGTTAAAATGAGCACATTGTGTTCATCAGAGGAAACGGGCATCCCTGACAGCAGCCCTACTGCCATGAATTAACACAGACATTTAACTGTTTTCCCCAATACCATCCATACTCATTTATATAATATATGATATCTAAACTCTGTGTAATATTTGCAACTTGCTTGAGGAATAGGGTAATCTTTAAATCTTTACCACCAATTTTCATCAGAAAACCTGGTGCAAAGTACCATTTTCCTAACAAATTTATTATGTTGAACTGTGATGGCAAAGTAAACAAGGATGAAAAATGATTACATTTTAGCTAAGAGATTTGTCCAAAAGGGCCTTGTTGCTTTTTTATGTTGCAGTTTATTCTTTTACTGTTAGATTCTTAGGTGTCATGCATGCTGCAACGGTTTGCTACAACAGAGTGTTGATCCTAATCAGTCTACAAACACTGATTAGATTTTTTTTCTGTGGTTTAGCAAGCTGGAGAAAATGGTTATTTATGAGTGTCTTAAGGAACTTTGTGACCTAAGGGAGAATTGTTTTAGAACAATGCTGGCAAATCACTCCTTAACATTTTTAAGAAATTGAACCTAATAATGGTGGTTTATTATAAACTTTATGACAATTTTGCACCTAAAGCAATTATCTGCTAAAGACTTCAGAGAATAATTAGAAACAAACTGTTAAGATGTTTTACTTCAGCGCAGTGCTTCAAAGAGCTTCTTAAAAAAACAAAGCCCTGCCATTTTTCTCTGTTCAGAAAGTATGACAAAGGTTAAAGGTTAAAGCTATGTACAAGCATAAATAAGGTATAGATACAGTAGATCATAAAAAGGACTTGAATGAAGATGTCAGAGTTTTGCTTTTAATGGAAAACATGCACTCAGAAGGTACATTTCAACTATCTCTGAAAGAAAGAAAAAACTGTTTATTCACACACCCAGGTTTATGTGATGGTCAGTTCCCTATAAAAAGATCAGAAAAATAGAGACCCTTTCCCCTGAGTGTCTGTCAATAGCACCTGGGCTGTTATCAACCATTACAGCTCCATTTGACTTTGTTCAAACTGAACCCATTAGCCAGGACAACTATTTCTTACCACACACTGTTGACCATTACTCTAGCTAGAACAAGGCCTTGTGCATTAGTAGACTCGCACGTACGAAGGTTCTTTGTAATTATATGCTGGTGTTCAGAATACCGAGTTGTTTTTCTTAGACTCTGTAAAAGGATAACTATCAAATATCTTGAAGGTGTGTGCTCTTCAGCTGTACAATTAGTTTGCGAGCATCCCGAGTGCAAAGCTGCTCCCTTTATAAGAACTTGCTTAGGATTAAAAAGGAGGTAATAGGAATGATGCTTAAAAGAAAAAGTTGAATAAGGGCATGAGCATATGTAATCAAGTGTATACTAAGTGTTCCTGTTTAAGTTCTTAAGTTAGATACGGTACAACCTATAGATATTATCTCCTTAAATGTTCCCCTTTTTTATTCACCATAAATACTGTAATAACTTAACAAAAATGACCACAAACAAGTCACCTTATTTTTCATGTTATGATTTGTTGCTAATACTGAGTATTACCGAAGACTCTGGGACAGTGCAACAATTTTTATATCTGACTCTGTGACTCAGAGATGGTCTGGATAAAAGAAAATAATTTTTCAAACATTAAACTAACGTGTTTATAATCAAGACCAGTTAGGGCTGATCAAAGAGTAAATGTTTCACAATTTGGATTTTAATTTAAAGTCAGATTCCTTATTATTTGAACCATGTATGCTTGAGCTCAATCACAAAAACTGACAACAATAAAATAAAAGAAAAAGCTTGAATAGAGACTACTTTTATGTGATCAAAAATAATATTTTTCCAACTAATAAAGGAAAATCTCTAACGCTTTTTCTCACGAAAGGAGGTCCTTGATCTACAGTTGCAAGACCAAAGTATATTGTAAAGTACATGTCAATTTACAGCTTTAGCTAATTTTTACAACGCCCCTTTTGACAGACGTAAGTTACTAAGGTCTGTTTTGCCAATAACAATCCTCCCCTTTCCATTTTTCAAAGAAGCGTGTAGTGGAGTGTATGCATGAGAAGGGGAGGGGGTGACGGGAGGGGCACATATTAAGTGATGTGCTTCTGTTATTGACCACATCACATGCAAAAAAACAGCTGCATCATGCAAAAATGGCTGACTCAAAATAATTGTCTGACAGCCGCTTTGGCTCTCCCTATAGCACAGTGCCCCTACGCACCGCATATGGTGCATAACCCATTTTTGCGCAACTAGTAACAATATTATTAGTCTGTAGGGCACCAAATCCTGCCATCGGCAACCATGAGTGTGTGTTTCACTGTTCAATAAGTTTTAGAAAATATTTTATTTTAAATCACCAGCAAGACAAGTCTGATTCAAAAGAGAAGATTTCAGAAGAAGATAGAGAGAAATAAAACCCAGAGGAAGATTCTGATACATCTACAGAAGCAGAAGAAATGCTTCAAGCTGAAATTTTTCAGAAGAAATAACCCACTGTTAGAAAGTTAACTTAATTTCTTGCATCTGGAAAGTCGGAACTTGATTCCAAAGTTATAATAATATAATTTACCATAAAATAGTTTACAAATGTCACTAGTCTGCATCCTGCTATGCAGAAGCAGGAAGAAAGAAAACAAGGTGGGCGATAATGTGGAGAGAAGTCAACAGAGAGAAAGCGAGTTGATTGATTTAATTCTTTCGGGGAGGCGGCTCTATTCAGGCCTACAAATGCAAAGGCCAAAAACCTGGCTCTCCTTCTTTTAATTTTTTTTAAGAACATTGAGTTGTTAATGTACTGGATCCAGTTTGAAATGAAATTAAGGACTGCAAGATGCTCTCCAGCATTACTACCAATGTTTACTTCCGCAAACAAAGAGCACACTCGCTACTGGTGATGTCATTGCGTCCTCTACTGTGCATGCAAGACTCTTAAGTTCACTCAGGTTTCATCTACAAATTTCATATATTTGGAAAAATAAACAACCATGTGAGACAAGTCACCTGATTATTAATTAGCGTTGAGTGAATGATCCAATCGGTGATCCTAAATTATGAGAAAGAGCACTGAGTGGGTCGTAGCCATTGTCTTATCACGCTTTCTGATCTCCCTGGAAAAGCTACAAGGAGGCAGGGAAACAGTGGATCCAACTAGTTGATGAATTTAGAATTATTAGAAAAAGGACCAAACTTGTGTTTAAGGGAAAACACAAATCTAAAGTTTAAAAATTAAAAAAATATATATTTATATATCTATATATGGGATAACATAACTGTAACCAATTAACTTGATCATCTAACTAGAGCAGAGATGAAGAAACTCACATTAGCCATCATGGGAGTTTTGGCTAGTTTTTAATTTCAGAAAACAAACTAATTATCTTGAGTGCTTTCACAAAATTTTACATAAGGCCCAACTCATCAACTCCATAGAGCCACCTCTCATCCTTTTTCACTAACATTACTTACTCTTTTCCCAGGCAAACCCGGTTTTCCTGGTATCCCGTCGTTTCCAGGGATACCCTGAAAGAAGGAACTGAGGTTGAACTAGTTTGTTTCCAATCAAGGGTTGGCCACTCCCATCTCCACCAATTGTTAAGGCAGAGTCAAAGGAGCAGGGTCAAACAATATAACCAGTTCCTTGTCCTGCCATATCTTATGAAAGATACCCAAGAAATATGATGCCAAAATGAATAACATGGCTTTTCAATTAATTCCCTTGAACTGATGCCTCTACATACACCTTTGACTCTTGCAGCATTTTCACTTTATTTGAAGGTCTGTTTAGTTAAAAGCTAAATTTGAGACTGCATTGAAAGCATAAACAAGCATTAGACAATTTTATAAACCTTACCAGTTTTATTCCAGACCTTCAAATAACTGTTCATGTCTCCAAAGACATTATGAAAGCTTGCTAAAATGCTTCCTTTTCGGGTTAAAGCTTAAAGCACCAGATGGGTTAGTGTTTTCATTAACTTAATTTACTCTTTTTAACCTGGTTATGTTCAAGCTTTTGCACACATACTCTTTGTTTATGGTCATTCCATGTCCTACATGCACTTCCTGGACCACCTAAAGAAGCAAAGCATTTAAAAGCCATATTTATACTATGTACCCAAAGGCCCAAGCTGAGATGCTGGAATGTTCTCAAAGCCTTTCACATTTTCTGAACTTTCTTTATTTTAGACTCAATGTAAAATCATTTCTACATGCTGCACTGCACAATAGCAAAGCCAATGTAGGCTTTTTTTAATTTTTTATTCATGATAGAAAATAGACAGAGTACTGCTTCTAGCTAAAATATATGTTTTTATGTTTATTCTATGTGTTTGGAGTCCATTTGCTTCTCTTTTTGTTCAATGTTCAAAATTGAAATAACAAACCGTCTCCTAAGGTTTGCACATTGGTGTACAGTGAACAAATATTGTTCAAATTTTTCTGTCTGCGTTTTTCCTTTTTTGTAACTTTAACTTGAGTACAGAAGACACACTTAATGATGACTGGATTTAAAAGCGAAAAAGTGCCATTCAATCACAATTGCCCAATTTCTATTCTTGTGATGGAATGGCACTTACAATATAGGGGCGCACAAAACCAGTTGGACGATGCCAGTGAACCATTGTGAGAGTCATTATCCAGAAAAGGAGAAACATGGAACAATGGTTTACCATCTCAAAAGTGGTCAGCCTGTCCAATTTCTTCAAAAAGACATTGAAAATCATTCAGTTGAAGTGAAATCATAAATCAAAAATAAGTTTCTGTATTTAATCAAGTTATTCTTTTCTTATATTAAAAAAAAATTGTTTTCAGTGTGACAAAAAAGCAAAAGCATTAGGAAGGTAATGCACTAGTTTTGCACTGCAAGTGATGATAATTATAAGTGATGATATAATGATAATTATGATATCTACCAAAATATAATTTTTGGGTGGAAGAAAAATAATCCTACAATGCTTTGAGAAAATCCTATTCCAACTGTTTGAATTATCAGGCTGATACTAACAAAAGCATAAGGCAGATGCCAAAAAGCACATAAGAGAAGTGATCTTTTCTAACATGCTTGGAAGTACTGTTCTTGTGCAGATGTGTAGTTGTGGACAAGTCTGTGCATATTGTAAAAGGAAATTGAAAAAATAACCAATCTATTGAGTCTAAAATAACAAAGAAATGTAGAAAACGTAAAATGATTTGACAAGTTTCCATTAGAACAATAATCTTAGTTCAATTCAGACAAATACAGCAACTCCTGAATTGAACTAAAGAAACATCCTAATCACCACCAAACAGTCCCTCTATTTTACCTGAGGTCCTTGAAGGCCAGTTACTCCCTGAGGTCCAGGAGGGCCAGGAGGGCCAGGAGGTCCCGGAGGGCCCTAAAAAATAAAAACAGAGACCACAAATAGTACAAAGATAAAAGCATAAAGTGAAGACTGCTATGTTTTGTTTTGTTCTGTTTTTTGAACAAAAAATAGGAGTCAAATATTTCACACAGAAACAGTTTGTTATGTTTTTCAGAAAGTTCTATTGGTTGACAAATCCGACCTGAGGCCCAGGCTGCCACACATTTGATACGGTTCCCGGAGCTCCCTTCAAGGCAAAAATAGGCAAAATCAGAGCAGCAAAGGTGAAACTAAAAATAAATGTCAACAAATGCCAAACCACAGTGGGACACAAAGTATTAACAGAGCGCTTTTTCTTCTGCTGTTAAGATACAGTCAAAATTGCATTTGCTTTATTGTATTTTCGATGCTCTTTTAATGTTCTGTATTACATTTTTCTATAATCTTTAGTACTTTCCTCTTCATTTATCCTTTGTGTTTCTTGTTTTAATTCAGTACATAAGTGTTGGTAAACTTGTACTCACTGGTCCACCCACACTTGTAGAAACAGACGGGATGCAGTTACACTCTCCTGGTTCCCCCTGGAATATTTGTACAAAAATTGACCAATTGAAAAAGTATTAAAAATAAAGTTATTTCCACATTGTCAAGAAGTGTCTGCACAACATCTTTATTTATTTGTATGTATATTAGTCCTGGAACACCACAGATTTCTTTGTAATTTGCAACCAAGCAGCAAAGTTGTCTTTCTATCTTTAGACAATCTTGATACATAGTTCTCCAGGTTCTTCAAAGTCTAATGTAGTTTTTCATTGGACACTGGAAGTAGTAATAATACTGGAATGATATTAACACTAAGCTTAGCAATGTTCCAACTGAAGGTTTTATTTCTACATCAGTTGTTTTTAATTTAAATGTTTTGTCTAAAATGCCTTCTTTATGAACATGTGCATGAATGCTTTTTTGTCCTGTGTTTTTGTGTGGAGGACTATGGTCTACTATGCAAAGTTACACAAGATAACATCACCTTAGTGATGGTGAGTTTTAGTTTTAAACATTTTTTATGAGGCTCTGAAACGTAATCCTCACTTTATTTGATAGAAAACAAACAAACATGGTAAATATTGGACTTTTATTCAAAATTAGCTATCCACATGATTTTCATATTATTCATCTTTCCATGGATTTCATTTTTGTAAAATGTTTCAAATGTGTCTGTTAACAATAGGTGTTGATTATGAAAATACAGTTTTTTGCATATTATATGTGTGTATTGGGATAAAAGGTAAAAAAAAATGTATATACGGATAGTGTTGTGGTCAAGACCACACCAACTGAGACCAAGGAATAAAGGCCAAGACCAAGACAAGACCAAGACCAAATAAGGTCTATGTCATGGTCTTTGGGCCTTAAATCGAATGCATAAAAATTAAATGTTCTAAAATAAGTCTTTGAGTGTCTCCAAGTAATTTAAAATATATTAGCTAAAGCATAAAAAGTTATGTTATATGTGATGCCTTTAAGTCCAAAAGCTTATGACAGAGAATATCTTTATATTTCCTTTCCATCTGATTTAGCTTAAAATCAAATGCACATCTTTTAATATAGAATGCATAGAAATTGTGTCACTGGAGTTTATCTGATAATCTGAAGCATTTAGATTATTTTAAAGCCACAGTATGCATCAGTATAACAGCTGAATTACAAAGGCAGCTATGCAACACTGAGAAGTGGCTTTATGAACAAATATAGATTCCCCTGACAATGTTCTGACACTTCCATTGCAATAATCACGTCAAAGAAGTATACTTTCTCCTTTTTTTCTCTTGACTTTAGTCTCAGTTTTAAATTATCCTTTATGAACACTTGAGTCCTTTATTCCACACCCTAAAGCCCTGCCTCTTTGCTTCCTCATCTCATGCTTCCTTGTAGTGACAGTCTGAACTGGACTGGCTCTGATACAAGCCGTAATTAATAGTCTCATACGCAGTGTCTCTCTTCAGGCCAACAAAACTGCTCATCTGCCAACAGCAGCACACTTGTCACCTCTTCTGCTACTCAGGGTCCACATATTCACGGGTGTTTCAACAAAAGAGTGTCCTTGGGTGAGAACAGCCAGTAAGTGGAGAGTTTTGAGCCTTTTCTTGTGATTACCACCTGTTTCACACCCGTATATTGAAACCCCTCTAGTCCTTGTCATCTGAACAAAATAGTGAACTTACTTTGTCCCCTTTGGCTCCATTAGACCCCTGTAAGAGAAGGAGATACACATGCATATTGAGAAACACTTAGTCACTTTTTCGTTGTTGTTTCGCGTGGAAGTTAGTTGAATAGAGTGAATGGGGTAAGGGTGAAATGGGAGCAGACATATCCTTTCCTACGGCTTGAAAAACCTCAGTAATGCCTGAAACAGTTCCTGAAATAGTTTGGAGGAAACTAAAACTATTCAAAGAAGCCAACATGAAGCACATCTTTCTTTTTACCCTCATCCGTGAACTGCTGATGCACATACAGAAAGGATGTAAACAAATTAAAATATAAAAATGAACATGACTCACAGGTCTGCCATCTGCTCCTGGAAGCCCTCTAGGACCAACGTTTCCCTTCAAGTCAATAGGAATTCAGTCAAATTTTGATAAGAGGGCAAAAAAATCTGCCAATCTATCAAACAGTTTAGGATAAATATAAATAATAGAATAATGATAAAACTCAATTCATAAATAAAATCTACCGGAGGCCCTGCTACTCCAACACCTTGTGGCCCCCGTGGCCCTGGAAGCCCCTTGTCACCTCTTGAGCCCTGTGAACAACAACAAAAAGGTTTGGGCCACTTTTTAGATGTAGATATCATTTCTTGGTTTAAAAAAAATACCTTTTCTCCTGCAGGGCCAACAGGGCCAGGCAAACCTTGAATACCAGTAGGACCCTAATAAAATGAACAGATTAGTAATTAATATACAACTTACAAGAACAGCTCTCTTAAGTTTTAAGAGAAACTCACCGCTAATCCAGGGAGACCTCTAGGTCCCTCAATTCCCTAATAAAAAAAAGAAAAGAAGTAAAACAGCAACATATCGGAGGGTGGGGTCTCAAATGTAAAATCAGCACCATTTTTTTTCTGTAAAAGAAAATCTGAAAAAGATAGAATTTATAAAAGACTTCAATGCTTATCTAAAAGGTGAAGAACTAACTTATCAGGAGACAAATGTGTATACTGCCTCACTATTCATGATAATTTCTTTCAAAACTGTTCAACTTTATCAGATTTTTTTATACAATATGGACAAATATATATATTTATATAATTAGTTTTAACAATTGTGAAAATAATTTTCTTTTTACTTCTGTGTGCCATGAGAGGGTATGTTCTAAAACATTCTAATAAAAAAATCATTAAAGGTTTGAGTTGTAATGTGACAAAGGTGAGAAAATACCAAGTCTTACTTGTAGTCCTTGAAGGCCAACACCTGCAGCCCCAGTTTCTCCCTATCAGGGGCAAGGCACACCATAGAAAAAAAGAGATAGCAGTTACAGACCTCTCTTTCTCTCTTTATCTCTCTTTCTACACACACACACACGCACACACACACATGCATATATATATATATATATATATATATAATACTTTTTAATAAATTAAAATTCATACTTTGCTTCCTTTGGGACCAGGGGGCCCCTGCACACCTGGTAAGCCAGGTGTTCCCTAAAGAGAACAAATGTAAGTAGAGACTTCAGCTTTTCTCAAAGTGCAAAAGATAAAAATAAATGCCATCTCCAGCTTACAGCTTTGCCAGGTTTTCCTGCTCCTGGGGATCCAGGGTCTCCCTTCTCTCCTTTGAGGCCTGGCACAGCTACACCATCTACCACCAAAGTGCCAGTGGAAGAACAGGTAGTACACGCATCTCCCTGGCAAAACAAACCAAAAGCATGACAACAAACCATCAGGATGACGCAAAGTGACACGTTTCTTTATTTGTTGTTGTTGTTTTTCTAATAAATAAATTACCAGTAGTTCACATCTAGTTAATGGTGATTAAAAAATGCTGATCTTTAACTCTTAAAGCTGTATTTTTGAAGAAGTCACTAAGAGGACCACTTTTCATCATTCTATCTGATTCATCCGATCCCTATTCTCCCATTCTGCAGTATTTGTAAGTGCAACCTCTAACTTTATGCTCTCTGTTTTTATCGGCTGGACTGCTACCATCAACACCTTTGTTTACTGGAGCTTGGCCTGTTTTTCCATATAGTCCTGTTTCTCTTACTTTGACTAACTGGATATGTTCTCTTTCATCCTCTGACACGTGAGCTGGCTTGGAGCTCGTATGTCTGGTTGTGTCTTTCCTGACAAGGCCCCCTGTGGAGCTGGATGACAGTTACCTTTTATATCTCTGCTTCTTTCTGTCTGTCTGTTTCTGTCTCCCTGAACCCCAGTCGGCCTCGGCAGATGGCCGCTCACACTAAGCCTGGTTCTGCTGAAGGTTTCTTCCTGTTAAAAGGGAGTTTTTCCTCTCCACTGTTGCTACATGCTTGCTTAGTGTGAGGGATTGCTGTCAAGTCAATGATTCGATGCAACCAGCTGGTTTTCCTTAGGTAGAAAACTTTTAACTAATCTGACTGTGTGATTTGAATGAATTGTCTTTGTGAAGTGCCTTGGGATGACATGTGTTGTGATTTGGCGCTATATAAATAAACTGAATTGAATTAAATTGAAATTGAGGCAATTAAGCAATAGCAGCTTGAAATAAAAGGACCTTAGACCTTCAGAATTACCTTCTCTCCTTTTAAGCCTGTAAATCCATCTCGACCAGGCTCTCCAGGTAGACCCGGGACTCCAGGGATACCACTCTGTCCTCTTTCTCCCTGTTCGCCTTGCTCACCCTGATGAGGCACAAAAATAACCCAAAAAACACAAAGAGAAACAATAACGTATTCTAGCTTTGATGGGAACCACATGTTTTCGTTCAAAGAGCTGGCATAATAAAGATTGTTATTTAATAGAAAAAGTATTTTTCAAATAATGAAAATAATTCTAGCATCATTATTTTAACAACTTGTTGTGCCATACACCCTGATAATATTTTTGTACATTGAGGACTAATGTTCATGTTTGATCTAACTCACAGCCAGTAGTGCATTCATAAACAATATATGACATTCCAAAAAATATCTGAGTGAATAACATATTTACCAGCCTTACTAGGATGGTTAGTAAATGTATTACAATATAACAGCATTCATTGTGTTTCTGGTGTTGGCAAGAAGTGAATATAACAAACTAAACTTTGAAGCTGCCGTTCAATTACTCTAGAGGTTCTATGGGAATTTAAGGTAGCTGGCTTTGTTTATAGTAGATTTATTTATTAGATGTTTCTTGTCTTTTTGCTTTCCATATTCATAAAAACTCTATTATTAGTCTCTCTCTTGTTAAAAATACAATAAAACAGAAGGATAGTTTTCAAAAATACACTTTTTTGTGTTGATTTTCTTAAGAAAAAAGGGAAACTTACCTTTTCTCCCTTAGCACCAGACAGACCCGTTGGTCCCTGTTAAAAGATGAGAACTCATTTAGCTGCAAGAACAGGGAAAACCTCTGTCTGTTCAGACAGAAATAAAGCTGCTGACATAAAGCTGACATAAGAACACAGCATGTAATCTGAATAGGTGTCAGAAGCCTAAAGAGATTTATTATACTTAGTGACTGCTCCATAGTGCCACAATAATTCTCTCCCATTATATTAGTACAATAAGCATTATGGGTAGATTTGCCCCCAGGGTTGAAGTATTTCCAGTACTGTAAACATTTACTCATCCAAATGGTGGGAAATGAAAGTATGTGGTGAAACAAAGAACAAAAAATCAGCCCTGGTCTTGTGGAATTTGTTAAATGTTCATTTTGATGCCATTAATGATTGTCAACTTGTAAACCTCAAAATCATTTTTTAGCACCTGTGTTTGCTTATAGAGTAAGAAAATGACCCAATCCATTTTCTCTTTAGCCTTTCAAATAATTGACAGAAAATTCTGATTTTTTAATATAAGAGTTGTCATTGAATTGTATGAAAAATTATGGAAAAAAACATTAATTTGATCATTATTTGCATAAATTTTGATACATTATGCATTTCCGTATAATCTTTTATATATGTTCTGTTCCCTACATATTTCTGATTTTTTAAGTTGGCTTCTCAAGAGCGAAAATATCCCACTGATGATTTAGAGGTCTCAAAAATTCATGTATCAAATATGATACATTTGGCTTTAAACGGTTAAGGAGGCAGCATGTTTTTCTCTTTCTTTATTAAACTAAACAGCAATATGCAATAAAACTCCACAAAGTTGCAATTTACAATAAGATAAGAATGGTACTAAACCACCTCACCAGTAGAATACAACGGTTCATCCTTTTGACCATTGATATTTTTATGACAGTTTTTTTCCAGTTCTTGGCACAAAATTATACCTGTTTGCCTTCAGCTCCAAGACCTGGAGGCCCAGGGAGGCCCGGAAGGCCAGGTTCACCCTTTCTTCCCTCAGGCATTTTAAGACCAGCTGGTTTGTTATCAACATCTGATGATGTGCACACACCACATTCACCCTAGACATAAACAAAGAGTCTGAATTAGTCTGCATAACAATCAGATTTAAATATTGCATGACACAATCAAACACACGTACCCTCTCACCCTTTGGGCCAGGTGCTCCAACACCAGGCTTTCCTTGTTCTCCCTAGTAAGAGATCAGAAATCACATTATCACATCATCATAAGGTTACTTAAAATATTTTATGTATTGAAATCCTCTATCATAACAATACAAATGTAAAAGATTTTTATAGGCCTCTGAAATGGGTGTATGCACAGATCAAATCACGTTTATTAAAAATCAAAATATCAGCTTTAATTTAGTCATGCTAAGGCTTAAATAAAGTAAATATTTCAGCTCCAAGAACAACTTTTACTAGATGACAGATTTCACACTGAAATTGCTTTGGAGAGGTTAACACTTGCCTGACATGTCTCATGTTCTAGACCTTGTATTTGTGCCTAAAGTAATATGGATGATAAACACTGAATCAACACTGAATAAGGCTTCATATTATTTATAATAAAAGCAATGTTTTAAAAAATTACCGTGACAAAAACACTTGTACTTCACATTTTTCCTATGAGTTGAAATCATTTTTCCCACTACAATACCAGGCCAAAGTGTTTTCCCTCTGACAAATACATTTAATGTCTTTACATTTTAATTATTTGGATTATCAAAACCTGTTTCATAGAAAATGTGATATAGATTTCCTTAAATAAAGAGAATATTAAATTTAATGAAGATACAGAAATAATCCAACAAAACCTGGCCCTAAATTTACCACAGAGCTCCCCCTCTAATCTGATAAGTGACCATGCCTACCCTAAAAGCAACAACTGCCATCAAACATTTGTGATAAACATGGAATCTGTCGCATCACTTAGGAGGAACTCCAGCAAACATTTACTTCCAGAAGTGATTTTTCATTCAGCTTTATTGGAATACTGTAGAGCATAACTGTTGTTTAAGGTCATGCCAAAACATCACATCTTGGATTAAAGAATTTAACTCAGTGTCCCCATAACTTTGCTAAAAATTATATCCCTATACATGGATCCATCAATTATGATAAATGGTAGCACCTTTTATGTTTTTTTTAATCAGTTGTCAACACAATTCTGTTACATTTTCTTTTCTAGGACATCCAAAAACAGCACTGTAGGTAACTGTAACAGCACAAGTCCAAAAAATGTTCTCTTAAGTACAAAATGTCACACAAGCTAGCTGTCACGTCAAATGAAGTGTGATTAGAAATAGTGAAATAAAACTTTTTTGAAAATGTGAGGATTAGCTTTCAAAAGTGTTTGTCAGAGTTTGAAATATCTGCATTCAGCTAGTGTAAGTGAATGTGTTTCTGCTTACTGCATAGTTTCAAACTAAATTGTATATTTAGCTATATTTTTGCAGCATTGTCTTCAAACAATGAAAAGTACTGGTAAAACAGAAAGAGAACAGCACTGGACTTTTGTTATTCTGAGAATACAGAGGAAGAAGCAAACAGAAAAAAGCTTGAGGGCCTCCAACACCACTTCACAGCAGCCATGTTGTGGATAACTGTCGACTCAATCTTAGGGAAACTTTCTAATTATCTGTTAAAGGAAGTTCTTTCCAAGCATTTTTCTGCCAGGCTGTGTGGAGTCACAAGAAAAAAAAATTTTTTTCAAATAGTCACATCTGAAAATGTGAACAGAATTTATTGTAATCATACATTTCCAATGATAGAACAGAACTAAATGTAAAAAAAAATAACGTAAAGGAAAAATTTGTTTATTTGAATGGTAACAAGGTTTGCAAGGGTTCATCTCTTCACCACTTTTCCTACCTTTGCACCTTTTTGTCCATCCTTCCCGTTGCCCCCCCTTGGTCCAGGTTTCCCCTGCATGCATGGCCATATTTCATTTTATTACATCACCAGGTTTGGAGTTAAAAAAATTCAGATTCAAAGAGCCAGGGCTGAACTCACCGGCTTTCCATCGGCCCCCGTTCTGCCTGCATTACCCTGCAGACAGATAACAGAAAAGATCACTGAAATTCCCCATTTTGATAAAAACTGATTGCTTTTTAAATTGGTAATTCACCCCTCAGAGTTAAGTTGTACCCTATGGGCAGCTATGTCAGATAATATTGCTTTTTTAGTACCTTGGCTTTTTGATAATAAGTTTCATGCTGAGATAAAAATTCCTATGGGAAACAGTTTGAGGCCCTTAAAATTAGCACACTGCTGTGATTATCGTCCTGATGCAATTGATTAAGAGCTCTAGTCCAAAACCCTACTGAGTTGATCTCACTTATATAATCCATATTTGCTCCTATAGTGTTCTACAACTTTTTGTTTTCTCTGCTACATACCTGCTCTCCTTTAAGGCCGGGTGCACCCATGTTTCCTGGCTCACCCTTGGAAATAATAAGTGGACAATATATTATCTGAAAAGGCTTTAAATAGAATTATGCAAGTAGCAGAAATGACAAGAAATCCTATTTCACTTTTTCTATTAGATTTTTTTTAAATTAAAAACAGCCTTACTTTTTCTCCTTTCTGTCCAATCCCAGGCTCCCCCTTCTTTCCCGTGACACCTGAGAGGAGATTAGCTGGCAGTTCTCCAAGGGTGGGGCACACAGAACATGGTTCTCCCTAAAGCACACGGAACACAAACAATTTTAAAATAAACATCTTATATGTTGGAAGCAAAAAGAAATATTTCAATACGATATCACTCTATATGCATCTATCATTTAGTAAAATGTAAAAGTGTAATTTGTATTTACATTTTGCTGCTATAAAGTTTTGCTGAAAGGTTTTTATCAGTTGTGCACATGTTAACCTGAAGTTGTTTTCATATCCTTTTTTACAAAATAGACATTTAGAATCAATAAGAAAGATAGTCTTTCTAAACAATCACTATTATGTTTCCCAGGTTTATACCTGAACTTCAAATGGGCCATTCCAACACACAAATGTGTTGTTATCAACACAATTTGATCTAAGCTTAGGCTTTAGGTCTATTGCAGTTGTTCTGCTGGAAACCAAATCTTCAAATTAGTGTTTTGGAGCATCTAACGTTTTTCTTGCAGTCTTGCAATGAATTTAGCTTCATAACACTTTTGAAAACATTCAGCACAAACTTCTGTGCTGAATAAAAGCATCCACTGAACAATATGCTATTCTTTTGCTACACTTCAATAAAGACTGGATTTGTTGACCGATATTTTCACCTAAGCTGGTGGTCCTAAACAATTACCAAGGGTCTGCCTAAGCAAACTGGTTGAATTGGATTTCGTTTTGGCTTATGACAGATAAAGGGACTGTATATGAATACTATATATTTATGCAAAACAACTATAAAAGTCAAAATGAAGACTATAAAACTCTGAAAGATCTATCACTAAGATTTGTTTAAAAGCTTTGCTAAGCAAAAATAAATAGAGCAGTCCATAAAGCAGAAGAACAACACCGCTGTAACCTTTTCTCCTTTGGTGCCATCTGATCCTGGTTCTCCCTGCCAAAACATGAAAAAAACACAGACATCCAAATTAATCCCAGCTCATCCTGCCAAGTTTGTTTCGGATGGCGATCTTGTGTCTGAACAAAGCACTGTAATTCTTCTAGCCAATCCAGTTTAGCAGATATTACTAAAATGTGAGTGTGGGTGCAGTGCAGACTGATAATGTGGTCTGAAACTGACTGACTTCTATTGTTGTGGACCTGCATGACATATGAGGTTTCTAATGTAGGAGTTTGAGTGGACTTTTTTGCATTTGTGCAGTTTGGTTCAGCTACTTTTGTCTGCATCTGCTCTGGGAAAGAGTTTTCATACAGTGCTGATGTTAGCATATCCGAGGAATGCAGATGAGAGTGTATAGGTCAAATTCAAGCAGAATATGAATTAACTACAAATTTAAATGAATAAGTAGAAAATGTCATACCTTCTGTCCTGCTTTGCCATCTGCACCTCCAAGACCCTGATAAGAAAAAGCAAAACCAGAAGTTAAAAGAGTTTATCTAATTTTAAGATGTCATTAGAAGGGAGGTAATGTCTTGAGGCCCTTTTGCAGATTTTCTCCTGTTATAATTTTTCATCAGGTAATTTTATTTTGGGATAAAACAGTCCAAATAATTAGTAATTACAGTTTTCAAACTATGGTTTCCTTATCAAATTAATGGTTGCAAAGTTATTTTTCAAAGGTCTTGTTGATTAGCTGAAGACAAAAGAACCTAACATGTGACAAAGTGGGTCGTCTGATCAGTGGTGCTGTTAAAACCATATTGCCAGTTCGGTTATAGCAGCTTTGGCCATTTAAATACATTCACCTTAAAACTGTGCTTTGAATTCAGACACATTGTGCTGTCTGATTTAACTTTTTTTTTTTTTTTTTTTTATGAACTAACGCATTATAGTGCAGACAAGCAAGCAAGCCAGAAATCTTTTAGGGGACAAATACTTTTTCACAGCCCTTTACCTCTCCTAGCTCTAACTCGTTCTCTCTCTTCTCTAACCAGGTATGACAGATTGATGCTGGCACTATTGGAAATCGTTGCACAGAGAATCTCATAAGGCCAAAGATTTATATTCCATCACCCCTCCTCCACAAATCATCCCCTATTTCACCTGCTTGAGTATGTGGGAGTTATAAAAGGTAAAAGTTGGCAGCATGTAGTAGAATTTGGACTCACTAGAGAGACAGAACGAAAGACCCTTGCCTTGGTGACTAAACTTTTGACAGCATATCAAGTCTTCTTCCCTTAAGCTGTTTCAACGCTGCAAGAATTACAGGAGCGAATACAACCCCAAGGTAGAAGTAAATGCTGTGCTTTTCCTCAGAAGGATAAGAAAGATTAAATATATATGCTATCACACGAGCGCTCAGGGTTCAATTGTCAGCTACAACTCACACCCTATCTAAAACTCTAATAAAACATGCAGCAAGATCATAAAAATGTAAAATGGTACATTCCGGCAGGTGTGGAATACATTACAGAGCAGTCAAACTGATGTACTTACAGGGAGTCCTTTCTCTCCTATTCCTGGTAATCCAGGCTCTCCTTTAGGGCCAGGCTTCCCCTGCAAGGCCACAGTATTGGCAATGTCCCCTGACAGCACTGGGCATACTTCACATGGGTCACCCTGAAGATTTATCACAATTTTGATACACAAGATGTTGATTAGAGTGCACAGAGAAATGCAGATAAAAAGATTAAGAATGGTGCTTATGTGGTATTAAACCTTCTCTCCTTTTGAACCTCCTGGGCCTCTTGGTCCCTGGGAAAACAACAGAATCCCTGTCAAACACTGATGTATCAGTTCATAATTCCTGTACACTCTGCTGGAAGCTGATGCATGCATTACTGAATATCAATCAATGCTTAAAAGAGTCTCTCACTGGATCTCCTGGCAATCCATCTTCTCCTTTAGGACCTCTTTCTCCCTATGGATTGAAACCTAAAAATTACTACCACGGCACAAAAGATGAATCAAATTTGTCATGGAAATCTGAAAACCATAGATCCAAAAGCAGAAAAAGTGGTTATGGATGTTTCTACAAGCAGAGCACCAATACCATTAAACAAGGAATAAAACAAAAATGTTTAAATGAAAATAAAAAAAATGGTTCGGAATGTTTTTCTTTTAAGTAAAAGAGTGGAAAAAAGGAAATGGACAAATTTCACACAACTCTAAAATACTGAATGATCAAAGTAGGACTAATGTGAGACATTTTTTCAGTTCTCAATGGTAAAAAAATTCTCAACTTAGTGACATCAGGAATTATATTTATATTCAGTAGAAATACTGCACTGAAATTAACGGAAAAAGGCAATGCTGAAGGGCTGTTTAGGCATCTTCATTTATTTTTTTTTATTCCTCAGTCATGGGCATAGCAATAGTAATGGTTCGGTGGAACTCTGTTGCTCTTGATTCCCAAAGAGTCCATTCCGCTTGATTGATAGTAGAATTCTTATAGTATTAAAACTCTACTTTCTGTTACCTACATATCTAAAACCACCTCATTCTCCAAGAATTAACAAGCATAATGGCCACTTAAACTTGGCAGGGTATTGTAAGTTCAACTGATATCTCACTAGATTTTTCTTAAAACCTTTTTTTTTACATTGGAAGACTGGTTCTATCATGCGAAGTCATATTTCTCTTCATATAATCAACTAATCGGGTCAGAATATAAAATGTTGACCAGGAGAAAGTCAACAAATAAAGGGATCAGCGGTGACCTAGATATGAAGACAACATAATTCTGGATTTTGTTTGCTTTCTGATTCAAATACTCATAGTTTAAATGTTGTTTGTATAAGGGGTTTAAATGAGTACTTAGCCAAAGCCTTTAAATGCTTCTCCCCTAGCCAATACGTCCTCCCCAACATTTCAGTTGCTTCAACACCACTGTTCTTACACATGAAATGTCCTTTTTTGTTTAAGCTCCCTCTTAACTCCTTCAGTCATTATAAGTTTTCCTGTTTTTTTGTTTCTTGTAGGTCCCAAAACCTTCTAATATGAGATGCCCTCAGGTCCCTTAAGTTGCTGCTTGTTTTGATTCCAGAAATCTCTGAGTTTTATATAAATCTTAAAAGTGAAAAAACCTTGGTCTTTTCTATGTGTTTCTTCATTCCTCCATTGGAACTGACAAAAGTAAAAAAAAATTGCCAATTTCCTGCCTTGCCATCTGTGCCTTAAGACCATGATAAGAAATAGGTCAGCCTCTAAATGTTCAAAAAAGGGGTTTAAGGTGGCCTAGCCACTTGAAATACAGTAATACAATCTTACATTTTTTTGTTAATGATGTAAACAATTCCATTAGGATTGTATTAAAAGCACTTCTGGAAAAAGAAGAGGATTAAATTACTCCACTGATGTAAAAGACATTTTTAACAAACTCCTAATAACAGCCTTTTTGTAAAAGGTGGGAGCCAGTTACTAGATTTTGAGGGTAGTTTATTGTTCACAATGAACTGAGTTATTTTCAAATAAAATTCAAAAACATTTTTTTTTTTTTTCATATCTGCCGAGTTTATCTTGTCTGTAATTAACATTTGTTTGATGATCTAATTGACTAAATGGTACAAAAAGCTGAAATAACACATTTCCTTGAGAAAACATAGAATTTGTAATATTGTTGTGTAACATAACATACCACTGAATATAGTTTAGGGTTAAATGATTAAAGTGGTAGTTTGCCCAAATCCCCTTTACACCCCTTACAGCTTTGAAGTGTATTACGAACTCATGAATGATTACTGCATATGATGAGAAAAAGTTCTGATCTGCTTTCTGATCTCACATACACCAATTCACTGTACCAAGGGCAAAGACTAAGTAAAAAAAAATGAAGGTACTCTAATTTCCTGTCTTCTACAAGAAAATAACTAACAGAGCTCTTCTTACAGTTTGAATAAACTTTTTTTAGTCTTAATATCTGGATGCTTTAACTTAAGCATCCAGATGTTTGGTCAAACACAAGGTCTGTGAGCTGAATCCTACCAAGGCAATGTACCCTGCCCTCAGGAGCCAAAACAGGCATAAGTTGTTATTAAGTAGAGGTATATGTTCTTTTACAATGTTCAATGTGGCTTAAACTGCAGACTAAACGGGGGAAATGTTATAGTGCCAGAGAAGTGCATTCTTCGTAAATTGAATAATGAAATCAAAGGTTTTATTTATACAACTGGCCCTTTTAAAGACTTGACAATGCCAGAGTTCCGTGTATAAAAGTCAGTTTGAAAAGTGATCAGCACTATCATCGTTAACCATAAATACTATAAGAGGTTTTAACATTAATTTACATTGTACATTTGTTAAAAGTGATTCTAGGGGTGCATTCCCTCTGTAAGTAAATATAATAAAAATGTAGTCTCATCTTTACTGACTTTTAAAGAGCAGCAAAACTTTATGCAAAAATGTTATGTTAATCTTTTCTTCATCAGTGGTAAAATAAACAACCTACCTTTTCACCGCCAGGTTCACCAGGAGGACCCTGCAAGGTGAGAGAAATTATTCCTTTTAATGTTAAGGACATTTAATTTCTTTACTAAATCTATGTTTGTAAAAAAAAAAAAAGAAAAAAAGTATCTCACTGGTGGACCAGGTTTTCCAACTCCTGGTTGACCTGGTAGTCCGGGCTTCCCTGGCTCCCCAGCTAACCCTTCAGGACCCACCTTACCCGGCATACCCTGGCAAAGAAGTTTGACACAGGTTCTATGAAATCCAAACTGGACTGAATGAATGTGACAGACGGGTTGATGACAAAAAGTCCTAAAGATAAGATAGACAAACCTTCTGTCCCTTGGGGCCGACTACACAGATAGATCCTTGCCGACCCTGCAAATAGTGCCAGACAGAGATGAAAGTAAATCAGCAGTAACAAGCTCAATCTGTGCCTATCTTTAATGTTTCAATAAAGAAATGCACACCTTGTGTTTTTTTACAAAAACATTTAACTGCCTATAACAGCTATCTAATATATATACATCCTTTAGCAGGAGAAAATTAGAAAGGGTATCTGAAAGCCTGTGAGAGTAATAGTCTTGAGTGGTGCATATGATATTTTCTGCCAGTGTGATTCAAGTCACATCAATGAGCACATTCATATTCAGAATGTCAGACGGATAGGAGGAATAAAAAAAACTAAATCTATTCTCCACCAAATCCATCTGGCTACAACAAGCACTTAGCCTGAAAAACAGTTAAATGTGAGTACATCTGATGC
The DNA here is from genome assembly GCA_034780135.1 of Jordanella pulchra. NCBI lineage: Eukaryota > Metazoa > Chordata > Actinopteri > Cyprinodontiformes > Cyprinodontidae > Jordanella > Jordanella pulchra. The sequence continues at coordinate 4,189 of JAUZNJ010028625.1, read as the reverse complement.
CAAAAAATAGCTGGAATCCCTTAAAACCCGTGAAGGCTGTAATTTGTTCCTCAAAGTTTTCATGCATTCACAAGCTCATTGCACCGTTCAAGGAAAGATTAAAAGGTTTAAGTCTTCCTGAATAGATGGCTGCCTGTGTAAGAGACAAACGGCCAAGTCAATGAGGCAGCATTGATTGTGCAAGCTTTGTTGCTCTAGCCTAATCTAACAGGCATTAACAGGTTGACTTAACGCAACAGGAGCGGGCAGATATCAATGGAGGTCTGAGTTTAAAGAGTGGCACCACATGGGTTTACTGAACATCTGCTTAGGCCTGTTAAAAGTAACCACACAAGAAGATGTGACTGTATGTCTAGGAGATACACTCTGTTATTTGTACTATTTTAAAAGTATATATTCTTTAAAATCACTGTCTGATTGCTCTGGTTGTGTTGAAGATAAAAAAGCAAAAAACACCTACATCCTTCCCAGGAGTTCCTGTCAGACCTTGTGGACCGATCTCTCCTTTCTGACCTTTTTCGCCCTGCACAAAGCCACCAACAGCATGAGAGGTTAGATTCTAATTGGTTGATCATTAGGGGGGTTATGTCTTGATTATTAATCACCAAAAGTTTCTCCAGCTCCTCACCTTGTACCTAGTTGCCTGACCCCAGTCGGAGGCCATTCCCTGTGGAGGCAATCAGCAGAGATAAGGACAAGATCAATGACTAGACTAAAAGAGAAGACAAAATTATCTATAAACAAACACAATCTGAAGAATGGCAAACATAGTAAGCAGTAATTAGCCTGTATGTACTAACATTAGGAGGCGAATCCTCCATTTACGCAAACCAAATGTAAAAAGAAGAGGGTAGAATCTTGAAAACTAGGTAAACCTCCAGAACATTTGTTTTTATTTTTTCAAAATATAATGACATATTTTATGTGATAGTGGTGTATAATCTCAGTAAGAAAAATTATGTTTTTGATATACATCCAGAGCTATGTAGGAATGGTTTATATCAATGCATAACAATGTGAAAAAAGGGCCAGTTAAGCTCCAATTGCAGTATGACTTAAAAAAATTATTAATGCACGATCTCTATTAAATAATTTGCAAAAAAGAGTAGCCACTGATTTGATGTTCTGAGAGTTTATTCTTGAAAAAATAGCAACAAAGGGTTAACTTAAGGGCGTAAATACAACTACTCTCTGTTAGTCTTTGAGTTAATATAGATTATCTGTAACAAAAAAATAAAATCTGTAATTGTAAATGTGAAAAAAGTTAAAGGGGTATAGATATTTTAGCCAGTTATTCAAATATTGCAAATATTAGTCAGCTGTAGCTTAGTTTAAATCAGACTTTCAAGTCAACACATCTATATTCTTGCAAAAAAAATACATGCTTAATAAATCATTACTGGTAAACAACTACACAAAGAGGAACATTTTTTTCCACAGACATAATTAATTCTATGGCTGAATGCCTGAAAATGAGGCTCTGAATAAAAATCAACCTAAAAATCCTGGAAGGGCTTAGCTTGGTTGGAAAGCAGTGGGACGTGTTGCTGCAACCTGTAGCTGAAACTCTGGCACTCACCGACTCGCCTTTCTCACCCTTCTGGCCCTTGGGTCCTTCTCTGCACTGAGGTTAGAAAAAAATAATTGGCAAATTGTCACAGAGCACTTTTGGCAAAGAACAAAACAAAAGAAGGCAATCCTTTTTCACTGATCTGTGTGCCAGGCAATATAGAAGACAAGGCATACAGCAAGAGTGTGGGAAATAACAAATGATTTACTTACTGGACCTGAACAGCCATCACCCTGAGACACAGACAGATGGAGAAGTGAGAGGTTGCTTGTGAGACGGGGGTAAGGAAGTTGAAAAAAAGTCTAATAAGTTCAGCCTCAAATTACTCTAAGTTTTAATTTACATCTAGGCATCCTTTATATTTACCTTGATATCCTTTTCTCCACTTAACACAGCACCCAAGTTTACAATCTGCAACACACATAAACACATGTTAACATACAGGTACCTTCTGGATTAAAATCTCATAGAAATAAACTCAAGTAAAGATCAGTGATCCTTACATTCTCCTCTCTATTCAGGAGTAAACAACCACCACACTACAGACACAGAGAAAGAATGAATTAATAGTGTTTTATTTAATATCTACTCAATGCGTTTGAGAGAAAATTAAGTCTTGTAGTTTCTGCTATTACCTGACAGTGGCACTCTTGCTTAAAGTTAAGTTCTCATACTCTCACTGCTGCTGTGTTATGCAGCTAAAAAGGATGAGTTATATGCAACTGGGCACACGCATATAGACATATAAGCATGCACACACACACACAAACATCTCCCATGAGACCATGAGATCAATAAGAATGTCTGATTCCCAGAGCACAAGAGTGAGAAGACCAGCTGCTCCTGGAGGATGCAAACATGATCACAGTCACGTGCACATACCAAATAAGGACAGCAATTATAAATAACTGAAGCGTCTTTGGCGGAAGCGGGTAATTAAAGCTGAATTACCGCAGCCTGTGTTCCTGAGAGTCTGGCTTTCACACACCAAGAAGTTTGCAATATGCTGAAGTTGTGACTATCAGCTTGCCGAGTGGAGGGAGAGAGAGAATGCTTGTAAAAGTGCAGAGACAACGTGTAATTCTATCGCTTTTCTTTTTTTCCCCTTTTCCTCACAAACTACAGATCTATCAATGGCTGCTTGAACCAGCTGCACTCCTTCCATGATCTCATCTGCGGTTGTAAGTTATTGAAAATAGGTACCTAGAACCTAGAAGTTAAATTATTTGTTATGTATTTCCCCCATTACTGAATAAGGTAATAAAAAAAGAAACAGCGAATCGTTTATAAGCTCTACTGCGTGTTTCATTAGTGCTGTCAATTACTGCAGATTGCAAATGATTTTCATACACACAACTATATAACCTACAGCAAACAGAATGTAGTTTACAGCATTTAACAAAACTAACAGCTTGTTCTTAAATATACTCTTAAGCCCGATACAGGGCAGCAACTCAAGGTCTAAAATTAAGACCAAGTTGAAATCAAACAACAGAGAAGTGCTGGTGATGCCTGCCTAACTTAGAAAGCTAAATGTATGCAAAGGAGAAATGAAGTAATTCTAAAGGGAAAAGTGGGTCTAAAGCAGTAGGAACGTAGTGTACCTAATAAAGTCTAACCTGAGAGTCATAAAACAATCTGTTTAGTTGTTTCTGTTGGGAACCTTCTATATAACCAACGGGCCAATGATTTACATCATGCAAAAATTTCAAAAGAAGCAATGTTACTATTCTCCCAACATATTTACTAACCTTTATACTTGTGTCATTTCATTCTTCCCTTGCACTAATTTGGAGCCGTAACATTACCCAATCAAGACGGCATAAGGAAGCATCGATATAAGATTTCTTTAAACCCAGTATAAGCAGAAGTACCTACTATATCTAATGATTTGCCGATACAGGGTACCAATACAAGTATTAAATAAAAGCTTAGTCATAATTATGAATTTTGGTGACTATTCTTTGAAATGCTGAGCAGACAAAGACAGACTTTTACCTTGGATAGAGCTGAGCTGCAGTAGAGAGGGTTTTTTTTTCTTTATCAGAGAAGCCCCCCTTGACAGCTGTAGCTACAACAGACTTTATTGTTGTATTATCACAATCCTTATATCCAAGTATCCAGAGTATCAGATTGTTTTTAAAGTATGAGTACTTGGCACTGCTATCAGATGTGATATCTGGACTAGTGCATATTTTGTGTTACTTTACACATTTTGAGGCAGTCTGCCTTATTTTCTTTTATTGTTTTCTATATTTAAAAGGAAGCTCTTCCAAAAAGCAAGTCAGTTAAATGTCTTAAAACTTCTGTTTTACATCATTTATGTTTGGTTAAGAGGCTGACAGATAAATAACTTTTAATTGATGACCTGTGACGTTCCTGTCGAACTCCCTTAGGTTTCAGGAGGTAAGTAAGCAACGGAATATGGGGCGCTATGGGGCGCAACCAGTGGGGCCGGGGGTCTGGTTCGTGGGTCCTTGGGTCCCGGGGTGCTTGAGGAGGGCGCTCGGGGTCGGGTGCTTGGTGGGTCTGGCCTGGGGTGTGTTACCTTCCATTGGGGTGGGGCTTGGGACGCCTCGAGGCGTCCCGCGGCGGCTGCTTGCGGTGTTCTCGGGGAGG
>JAUZNJ010028624.1:0-15958 GCA_034780135.1 Jordanella pulchra | reverse complement strand
ACAATTTCTTTGAAGAATTTTGACATTTACTCATTTTTCTAAAGGCACTGCTATTATTTCGAACACAACTGTATATTGAACGTAACGAAGGCAACTCATTCTGATTCTAGCCAAGTTAGCAAGAACAAACAGCAGAACATGGCAATTCATAACAGAAAGGATGAACAAAACATGTGGACTAAAAACAGTATTTATGGATCAAGTGGCTGCAGGTAAAACACAGGTTAAACTTGAATGGAGTCGATAAAGATACTGGAAAAACTGAAAAATATGAAGGTAACACAAAACAGAGACCTAATAATTCATAAGCTAAGATTTCTTAAACAATAACATAACATGGAAAACTCAAAGCAAACAATGAGCTATAAGAATAAACTAAACAAATTATCATTAAGATCACAGTAAATAACAAGAAGAAAATTAAAAAGGAAAATTAAAAAACTCCCAACAATCCCAAATCAGGATGTTTTTCCCCCTTCATGTATTTCCTTTCAATCTGGTCTTCCTTTTCTGTAACAATGCTCTATAACTGCAAATAAAAACAACTTTTATTTCATCTAGAATGTCTTCCTTCACAGCAAAGTAGAATCAAAGTCAAATCGGTGCACGAATGTAGTGAACAAAGCTGATTCTGAATTATAAAAAACACCAAAAGGTTGGTTTTGGTTCCCCCAGAGATATAAATGAATCATTACCTCACAATATATAGCTATTAGATTTAAAGGACAATTAGGTGATCCTAAAGTAATTTTGTTTGTTGCAAATTAATTTCAAAGTAATACTTACATTTTTTGTTTTGTAAAGTGATGCTCATACATTAGTAATTTTCAACTACAGACTTTATTTTAGGAAGAATGTTAAATTAATTTTTATAACTCTGTTAATCAGCCACATTCTGGATAGATTTGCTCTTAATTTCTTTACCTCGGATGTCCCAATAAAATGAGGTAACTGTGATCAGCAGTTTCACATACCTTACATTCTAGTCATGCAATGTTTTCTGAGCCTCTAAGAAAAAAAAAAATAAATAAACAGCATTTAAAAGCAAAATAACTAAACATTAATGTGGAGCTGAGTTGATTTTGGTAAAAAGGGAGACAAATGACATTGAACTAATCCATTGCTGAGCAACAAACTCTTAATGAAATCCACCTACAGTCAGTCATTTGCACGAGCCATCTGGACAGAAAACTCCATCAGCGCCAGATGGAAAAAAAAATAGATTGAATCGCTACAGCGAGCCAACGAGACGCACAAACCAGCAGACAGTGAATAAATGAAGATTTGAGATGTGAACAGATGGATCTAACGATAGGCATTAAAAAAAGTGACAATTATCTAATCCAGTGTGAGAAAAGGATTCTCTAACAGAGAGAGGTTGCAGCTAAAAGTGATTGCTTCCTAAATTAAAACCGTGAGATCGGAGGGCTTACTTTTCCACCGCTGATCGCTTCTGAGACTTGGACTGGTAGTTGAGAGCCATCTTGGTTTCCATGCCAGTGTAGATAGCAACACCTAAGTGTAGCAAGAAAACAGTTTAAAACACCCCAATCATCCACTTTTTAGAAGCGTTCATGTACTTTCTGTGCATTACCATAAATATATTGAGTATTTTTCAGCGTTGCTCCACGAAGCAGCAAGTTTTGAGAAGCCAAAGACCTACAAAGGACAAACACTTCATTAGAGATGTTTATGTTTACCCCCTTGTTCAGAACCCTCTAACATGATGTTTTATGATCTAATGAAACCAGAAGTGACCGTTCTAGGTGTGGACTGAACAGCAGTGAACTTGTCTAGTTGAATAAAAGTCACTCCTGACACAAAACCTAATAGTATCTCCTGGAAAGCTTAAGATTAATACTGATTTCTCTTTCTAGCATCATAGTAAGTAGAAGCACGTCCTCCAAATCAACAAAATAATGACTGCAGGAGAGGAAAGGTACAATTTTACAATGGATTAGTTGGAAAGATATAGAGAACATTTGCAAGGCAGTGAGAAAGCCAAAAATAAATAAACAAAATAACACTGAAGATTAAACTTTAAATGATTTTTTTCAGAATGTTATGCTGGTGTTAATCCCATGAATCCTCCCCCTACCTGGACACAGGCTCGTTTCCCATGTAAATGTTGATGTTGCCCCTAAATCTGTTTTGGATGGAGAAGAGCAGAGAATGAGAGATCAGACATGTTTCTGATTTGCATCTGTGTCTCTTCTACTAACTTGTAGAGGTCTGGCTGCGGCTGTTCACAGTCTATAGTTGCATGGATGCAGTTGACCTCCTCCTCTGTTTTGTAGGCTTTGGTGTCTTGAACCGCATGGTATGTCTGCATGAAATAAAAGGCTCGAAGGTTATGGGGACAAAGGTGTTTTAAGGTTTCTTTCAGAAGTTGTAGTTTTCCTCATTTTGTCACATAATAGCAATGCGCATATTTAGCATATGATGTGACAGAGCGGCACAAAGTAGCAGATTGCAGTGAAGAGCTATTAAGGGATATTAGGTGTTTTCCATTGTTGCAATCAGCATCAAACTAAAAAGGTAGATTATGTTTATTTATATGGAAACACTTGAGGACCTAAAATAAACATGTTATGATGTTCTGTTGTGACTGAACTAAAACACAACAAATCTTTGCAACCATGTTAAATGCAAACAAGCATCAAATGCAACACTGACAGGAAAATATTATATAAATAATATAAATATAATTTTCTGCATTAAAATGTTGTCAAATTTGTTGTATTTCCTTTTCTTTCTTTGTCATTGTTTTTACTTTTAATAGGTTTAATCATATTATTAATAATTTATAATCTATTTTCTATTTTTATGTACAGAAATTGTTCAAATAGGTTTCATTAGTCATGTATTTTGTTTTTCTTTACATTATATTGTAAAGTTGCCTAATATGTCTTTCCTTAATCTAACAATTAATTTAACAACTAGTCATGTTCAGAGTAAGGAATTCTTATTTTATTGCCACTTTGGCTTTTAAAAAAATGATTGCATAATCATATTATTAACCAAAATAATCTTGTTGGTCTTCTTTTCTATTCTTCCCTGGAAAAAAAGCTAATTTAGATTAAATGGAGAGCATCCGAAAGCACCAATCTAAGTCTTTTCACATATTTTTTCAGATGGCTCTGCGTCTGAACTTTGACTAGGCCACTAGTTGAACTCCTTAAGTCCTTACAGCCTCTAAAAGATGTTCCTACAGTCCTACTGTGTGTCTAGATCCATCTATCCTGTAAACTCTGAAAAAGCTCCACTCCCTGCAGCATCCACACAGTATGATGCTGCCACCACCGTGTTTTAAAATGTCAAAGAATTCATCAAGAGCTGAATACTAAAAACACACCATATTATTCACATGTCTTAGTGCGTCTTAATGACTTATGTCTTACAGACATTTAAAACGCAAAAACTTTGTACCACTTTACTTCCATTTAACAGTTAGATGCTACTTTGTGTTTCTCCATCAAATCACATCCCTTAATGTCTATGATTGTAACATAAGAAAATCAGGAAAGGTTTAAGGGGTATGAATACTTTTGAGATGCACTGTATGTAGTCAGAAACAGTAAATGCATAATACATAAAAATAACTCTGAAAACACACTTTGTGGCTGCTCTCTCCATCCAGACTAGCTGTTGTAACGTAACACGTCCCATCATCTCGACACGAGGACAGCAGAATGAGATCGCACGGGAAGATCTCGTCTTCTTGCACGAACACCACATCTCCAACCTGAAGCGGACAGAGAAGACGGCACTCTGTGTTTACGGACATCTAGCATCTCCAGGCTTTCTTTGCTCTGGTTTACTGCTAAATGCTATCATGGTGATTTACAGTCACACACCCTCAGCTTGCGACTCTGTTTGCGAACCACTTTCCCATGCTCCACCACGTGGACGGGACACTGGTTGACAGAGTTGTCTGCTTTGTGTCTCAACCAGTCCTCATAGCCCTGCGTGAGAAGATCTCAGAGCTGTTAGATATACGACGTCAGACCTGATGTAGACGAGAGAAGCAGGGCTCACCTGTTTAATGGCGGTCACTATGATGACGAAGAAGAGCGGCAAACCGCTGGTGATTGGACTTGTAGGCGTGTCGATGATCAACTGTTGGACCACAAGAAAAGATAGCAAAGTCTAAACAAATGAATAAATACATTTACATAAATATGGTAATGGACGTCTTTAAAGTATAGACTTCATTTACTTGTGTTTTTATTCAGTAATCGTTTTCCTACAGACCTTCGCCACATTTTAATCCATTACAATAAATCAAAAAAGAATGACTCAGATGCTGCAGGAGGTATTGATCCTTAAATAATGGACAGTTTCATAACAGATGAAATCTTAGGCTTAGAAAATACCAATTTGAATGAAAACTAAGATAATGTGAAAAACATGCCCTATAACTACATCCTTTCAGGAAAGATAATGAGAAAGGCCAGACATGTTCACAGCAGATTAGGATGAATTTAATCTCTGAGCCGATCGAAACTAACAGGCTCATAACAACTGTAAATAATCTAATCTTAATTTGGGATACTTAACATGAAGTTTCAACCCTGACATTTTATTGGGCATCTCAGTGCAGCATGAGGTTTCTGCACCTCAACCATCATGTTCAGCTTTACTTAATATTAATTTGGTCCAGTACGCTGTGCAAGAAATCTTCACATGAATTTTTTGTACTCCACTAGCAGTCTAGTCTAAATCCCTTAACATTTAGTCACTACTAACCATGATTGGCTGTAGGCAGGAATCCAAACCTGCTCTGTTTGTCTTTACGTCTAAATCATTCATTTATTTAATTTAGCAAAAAAAAAAAACAGATTACACAACTTAAGAGATGCAGAATTTACTGCTTTAGTTCTGAACTGGTTAGTTTAAAGCTGTGGTTAGGATTAGTGGACCTGGTAACTAGCTTTCAAACAGTACTGGAGGAGTACTGTGCCACTTAATGGCTGGGAGGGGTTAAAATTGTAGCCTTTAATATTTAGTCATTTGTTTTCCTGCCTTTTTTTGCTGCATTGTTGGAAACTTAAGTCTCTATTAACTTTGAATTTATGTTACCTGAACCAGAAAAATGATGAGAAAGTAGAAGTTAGCGACTCTTCTGAACTGCTCAAACATGTTCTTAGGGATGAAGTTCCAGAAAGTGTACTGGAAAGATGAGAGAGAAACAATTAGCTCTGCATGTCTACTGTAACACATGCTTAGTGTGGCACAGCAGGAAACTGTTCTGCAGGTTGCAAAAATGAAAACAAATACTGCTATAAAGAAACATGAGTGGTGTTAATCAAGAGGAAATATAGCTTCATATCTCTTTGCAGAAATAAAGGGGGGGGGGGAGTCTAAAAACAGAGGAAATGCATTTTTTTTTTTTGAAGGGAACAGCTTAGTCACAGAGCTCCGTTCTAATTAAAGGTGCTGTTGCAAAGAGTAAATCCCCCACACCCACCTTGGAGGAGACTATCCTGTTGTCTGGAAACCTTTGCTGTATGAAGGCCTCTGTTCCTGGAGGAGGCTCCTTATGTCCAATATAAACTGTCCTGGTGTCTACACAGTTCTCCTCACCAGCACACTGCAAGAGCGAGAAGACAAAGACGAGTTCAACTTTCACTTTAAACATTGTTGGCCACCGTGTTGTTATTTATCCAGCTGAAATCATAGCCATTGGGATTCACAGACATTTAAAAAGGGGTACATAGAGTTAGGGAGTCGTTTCTCAATGAATGAGAGTTTTTGTTGCCACGGATACAAGGATGTGCATGTGACTCAGACTGGAATGCGGCAGGAAATGTAATCACACACTCCCCCATGCACACATTTCCACGGAGAGATAAGACACGAGGATTAGAAACGCTACTATTGTCTTTTTTTTTTTCTTTTGCAAGAAAAATGACTCACATTTTCATCTTATTCACACAGTCTCAAATATTCAATGTAAAAACGAATGAATGACACAAAGATTCTTTCAAGGGTCTTCTTGTATCATTATTTGCTATCTAACAACTATTAAAAACACTAAAATCTGACTTTATTGCTTGAAATGCCATATTTTATTGTAAACAGACCTCAATTCTCATCCATTACTTGACCTCCATCTTCAAAAATCTCACAAAAAACTAGCATTTTCAAATTTTAGATGGAAAGACAGTCGTTCATTTCTATTGAACTAGAATTACAAGCATATAGTTAAACATTTCCCAGTTACAAGTGCAATACTTAAAAATAGGTCATCAGTTCCCACAGGAAACCAGCAGGATGTTGCAATATTACATCAACTTTCTTGTGAATTACGTCGTTTTAATTTGTGTTAAGCTTTGTAAATTAGGAAATGTACAAAAAAAAAAGAAACTCATTAAAGCTATATCTAAAGTAGTGCTGCAACTAATGATTTTTTTCTTTTGCTAATTGATTAATCTATCAATTATTTTCATATTCAATAGCAACAGGTGCCTTAAAGAAGATTTTTTACAGAATTTTAACTTTATGAAGATCAAACTGTGCCTCTTCAGGAGTTCTAGACAGAATATAAAAGGTTTTTTCCATCCTAAATGCTAAATGTTTGTATGTTTTTGGTGAAATTACTAAACTGAGTGGGTTCCTCTTTCACCTAATGGCCTGTTAAGAGTCTGCATACTCCAGTTAACAAGTAATCAACTACTAAATTAGTTATTATTTTAATAATTGATTAGTTTTTTAGCTCTAGTCTACAACCAGATTTATCTTACTTAACATGAGTGTTTTGGTTAAGGAGGTACAAAAAAAGCAACCAAAGCTTCAAAAGTATAGAAGTAATAGTTTAACAGGTCCTGATAGCAACAATCATCACAGAATATCAAAGCTGGATCATTTTTGTCTTTATAAACAGCTTTTCTTTAATAGCCCAGCTTCCCTCTTTGACCTGACTTAGACGCATTTAATCCTTCTTGTCTTTTTTTTTAACTCATTCTCTACTTTTATTAAGGTGCCAATAAACTCTAAGATTTCTAATTCGTCACTAAACAGTGTGACGACAAACACATGCAAAGACAATTACATGGGCTAATAAGAGGTGACAGTAATCTGTGACCACTGAATGAGATTGAGTGTCAAGAGGCTGTGTGGCCCACTTTACACTCCCACTCGCTGTCACTTCACCTCTCAAACACACACACCAGAGAACATGCATCCCGTTAGCAATCTGCACTCTCAGTTTTAAACTTGAAGCAGGTCCTGTGACCTCCAGCTATCTACCACACAAGAGGATGCAGAAGGACGAGTTATTTTAGCACTTCAAGTTTCAGATCACAAAGCCAATTTTAATATCAGACAACAGTACACTGAAAAAAACTCAAATCTAAGTCCATTTCTTTTGAAATAAGGGTATTTTTTTTTCTTGATTTAAGCAGTTAAGTAAACAGTTTACCAACTGAATAAAATGATTTACTTTTAAATCAGAAAATACGTCATAGTCTTGTTTTAAGTTCATAATGTCTCATTTTATCTTATGGGAAAAAGTAGTCGTTCAATTGGCCTATCATGTTATTTACTCCTTCAAATTAAAGGCAAGTACCAATATTTTTTTATTTGTTCTTATTTCTAAATTATTTTTTCAGTGTTAACTTAGAAATGACCAAATTGTGATTTTATTTAACAAAAGAAAAATAGCAATTTCTTTCTGACCCAATGAGAGAAAAGGAACCGTTGTTAATAAATCTTCCAAAGAACCTGTCTTACAGCATGAAGTAGGCTAGAATATTTCAACAAGCAACACATCATGTCCTGATTCTAAGAAACACAAAAACAGATGATAAATAAAGTCATTCAAATATATCTGCCTGATAACCACTTGTTGCAGTTAATGGAACCATAAATTCTGTTCTCCAGTGAAAACATCAAACAAATCGGTTTATTATCTTTACAGCAAGAAAACGAACTTGACCTCAAGGTATGAAACAGGAGAATAATTCAAGGAAGTTTCCATAAAGAACCATTAGTTCTGGTCAAACAGGCTTAAAGAGACATTATGTGAGTTTTTACTGAAAAAAGATCTTTAAAATAACCTTTTCATTTGACCCTTTATGACTGAATAACGGTTTGATGAGCAGAGTGACACCTCAGTAGTTCAGCACCGATGCATTTTTAAACCTGTAGCCTATTTTCCTTAATTTACTTCAGGTCAGAAGTTCCTGCGCTGTTCGGCGGATGTGACGTCAAGCGCGCCCATGTTAAATTTGTCAGACCAGAAGCATTATATTTGAGATGTAGTTTGAAGATATTTGACCTCTTTAAAACCCCTTCCAGCATGGCCAAAGTTCCTGGATAGTTAGGAACTAAAATGAAACTTAATGGTTAAAAAAATTATTAAAAAAGTAATCTTAAAGATGCAAGTAATTTTCAAAAATGTGCAGCCCGTCCAGCATGAATTCATTTTATAAACTGCACTGGGAAAACTCATATTATTCCTGTAAACCCTCAGCTGTACAATAAACAGATTTAAAAAGAATATCCTGTCCAGTCTTAGACAGATATCTTCCTTGCAGCGAAAGACGACATGAAACCACACAGCCTGCCAAATTAAGTCGCCCCCGCAGAGCTGCAGCTCCTTCTTCTCCTCCACCTGCCTGCTCCATCTGCTTCACCGAACGCTTTCCTTTTATAGTTTCTCCAGTTCAAGGTAAAGATTTCAAAAGAACTATGATTAGAGAACGAGAACCAATATATGCAATAGGATTTTTATTAAACACAAAGTTTGCTACAGATCGAAATTGGTGATTGTTTTTAGTTTTCATAGATTTACTGAATTGGAACAAATACCATTAGAGTTAAAGTTTGTAAAAACATTTGTTTATTTATTTGCCATACATTGCTTCAGCAATACCAGGTAGAATAGAACCACGGGCTTCTTGTGCTGCTGCCAGTTTAGCCTGTAATGCAGCTTTATTGGTTTTCTCACCTCGCTCCTCTCTCCGGTACACAACCTGGGCGGCCTCTAAGCCTGCCAATCTCTACATCGATTATGTTCCGCTTTCATCCGGATTTGAGCTTTTTACATGAAAGCCTGTCTGCATTTAATCAAATAAAAAAGCATCTTTACAAAATAAGAACCGGGATCATAAAATAAAGCCCGCTTGGCCCTTGAGTCTTCGGATGTAACCGGAGACTTTAAGCTATTCTGGAGCGCGATAATAACTTTTAGCAGCGTTTTGTGTTTCAGGACGCGGCAGGTTTCAGGAGTGTATTTATAGTTGGAAGGGAAACATCTGCGGTAGGTAGAGAAAGATGGGGAGAGCACTGAAGCTTTAATTTCTGCCCCTCTCACTCTGCATCTTACAGTAGCTGTAGCAGAGAGTGAAGGCAGCCCTTCAGGGATCAGCTCTAAGAGGCTAATACATCCCTACAGCATCAAACATGCATGAGATGAGTCACAGGAGCAGAAAAGTTACCTCTGTACTTACTCCTGCAAATGATGCGTGTAAATACATATATATACATAGACAAGCTACCTACAATGAATTCTTTTAGTTAATCACTAAAATCAAAAACATTCACTGAAGACATTACAGTCAAAAGTATTGATGACTGTAGAATAATTGATTATAAAATAAAACGTATTTTATTTAACCTCCTAACTTGAGCATTTATATCTTTGGTCTTTTTATCCTTTCCAACTCAAATAATAATAATAAAAAAACATAAATATGTCGGCTAAAAGTTAGTAAGGAATCGAAATAAATACAAAATAAAATCATGTTATAAATCGACCTTTCAAAAACCTTGAGCTCCTCTGAGTAACTCCCATAGAATGCTGAACAAAAGTTATTGTCAGACTGACTCCATTAGCTTTACTTTTTTTTTTTCCCATCAAGACACTTGAGCTTGCTTTGATAAGCTCTGAAAGTGCGAAAAACAGCCGAATAAAAGTTCTTCATACATAAAATACGTTCTTTACATCAAGTCTCCTCTTCTGCTTGGTTTTGATGTGGGTCAAAGCTGAAGTTCAACTCAAACATTTGAGAAAAACTTACTTTTTTGTTGATAAAAAATTGCTTTATTTTTCAATTGGGTCCAGCAGAACAGATATCAGCCCTACTTTTTTAATTAAGTGAGAAATAAAATATTTTGACGTACCCCTTGCAATGCACTCGCAGACCACTAGGGGGAACAAGTACCACTGGTTGGGAATCTCTGTGTTAAAGGATAAACTGTTCTAGATGTTCCCTCTAAGCTTGTTGGTCTACTTGTGGTTCCCAGAGGAGACGTGTTCTGACTCAACTTCTTCATTTCCAATACGATACCGACTTTGATTCTGCGAGTGTCAACAAATACCGATACTAAACATATGAGCACGATTCACACATACTTTAATCATTTATTTTTTAGTGTGTGACCAATGAATGACATGAACTTTAAACAGCAGCTGGTAGGAGTGGGGTGTGTCTATCATTGGCAGTACATCATAGATTTTAGATGCAGGCCAATGTATTCATAATGTGGCTTTTACAACTACAACTAATGCATGAAAAATAAAGACAGATGTTATTTGCTTTTGGATGTAGGACTTTCTTTTCTCCCATTTAGTTAGATCAGCATAGGCTTTTCTAATTTATCTCTAGTTATGCTGCTATAGGTTTAAGCTGCTGGAGGACTCAGTGACCACTTTTCTCTAGCTACTCTCCATTTACCCATTATTTGTTAAATGTTTCAGTATTTTCCAGTCATCAGATGTGGGACCTTAATTAAGAGAGTTATTTCAATCAGGTTTGTGTGCTCCTTTTGCTTTTCTTTCTTATTGAAAGTACTCCTAGCTCAGTGCTGTTATGATTTTTTTTAATGAAGGAATTATTAAAATAACTACTGTAACCATTACCTTTGTCTATTTTTGGTTTCTCTTTTCATAGAAGGTATGGAAAAATAAACATACCTTTTCTTTCCATATCACAATGTGTGACTCTTGGTAAGTGAACTGCTTCTGCCTTTATCTGCATGGAGCCACTTAAATACATACTCTCCTTGTTATTCCCATTCATAAAAAACATTTTCTTGTAAATTGGAAACACAGAAATTAACTGATATTAAATAAAAATTAAATAAAATATGAACACTGAAAACAAAAGCACAAATTAGAATCAGTTTAGGCTTGAAATCATCAAATTAAATGTTGATTTAATCGTGTTTTGGAAAATACTGACCATCGCATCTTTTGTGTGCATAATCAATCTATTTTTCTCAGATTAAATGTTAAATGTAATGTTTAGGAGTTTAGAAAGTTTCTTAGTTTTACTCTGAAACATAAAAAGTGTCCCTTAAAATATTGACTACAGAAAAATAAAACCTTTTAATCTATAAAATAACTCATAGTGTTCACATTAGGTTGACAATGAAATCAGATTTTTAAAGAACTATCAGCCAGACCTGTTATGTAATTCCTGTATATAGAAAGATATATAAAAATATAACAAAACAACAAAAATCATCATAGCTCAATTATTCACAGCAAGACTGAGATTTTTCACCACCCCATTTCAATGTGTGAATCAGCCAGCTCTTCAAAAATAGCCCACGCATTTCCCTCTGGACCTGGAAACAGGGCCGGAAAACTGAAGCCCTGCTCGGATCAGGAAAACATAGTAAACAGGAACAGCTGGACCCACCCACTCGCTCGCTCACAGTGCACACACCGTTTCCTAAAAAAGGGCCACTTTCCCCACCCAACCCACAAATCCACCCAGCTACACATTAACAAGAACTGTAAATAAGCAAAACCAAGGTAGAAGAAAAAAAACAACTCTTCACCAAATGTTTATGAAGCTGCAAGAAATCTGAGAGAAAAGCTGCAGATACTTTTCTCACCACAGACAGAAGGAATTACACAGTGGAAGCTTTGGTATTTTAACAGCATATACAGCAGTGCAATAAAATAGCAGCTTCCCCCTTTAATTGTTATTATTTTCACCCAACTAATCATTTCAGATCAAGCTAATTTTATTAGGAAAACAAATTAAAGGCAGCGGTTAAACATTCACTTCATTGTTTAATGGCTGGTGTCTTCTTTAGAGATAACAACAGCCAATCAAACCTTTTCTGAAAGTGGAAAAGAGTCTTTTTCTTTATAGTCAATGAAATTTGTCTCATTCATCAATGCAAAAATGTTTTCGTTAATTAAAGCACAAAGAAGGCTTTTCTGTGTCTGGATGTTGTAAAACTGTGGCTTGTCCAGGTTCTACAGTAGCAACAGACCATTACAAAACCAACGTTTCACTGTTGGCAAGATGGACATGATTGTTTTGCAGTACATTGAACAAGTCTCACTCCAAAAATGTTCCAGTTTTCTTTAGTACACTGGATATATAACAAAAGTCCTGGAAGATTGTTCAGGTTTTGTCTTTGGAATCTAATCCTAATCCTAACTCCTAAAATCAGACTTTATTTAACATGGGTTTACTAACTGCTAATTATCTAATTTATGATTTTGTCATGATTCCGGGTCCTTCTGCCTCTTATGTGAGCCTTGCTCCTGGGTTGCTTTTGCCGTTCTCCTCCACTAGGTGGCATCCGGTGTACTGCCCGGTGTATCAGTCGGTGTATAAGAAGAGATCCCTGTCAGATGGTCGGAGCCGAGTGTTTTGCCTATTTTGGTACCACAAAGCCTTCTGAGTCTCGTCTCCTTGTTGCCTTCAGGTGATCCTGCGTCCTGCGGGACCCTCCGGATCTAACTGACTCTTAAAATACTCGTCATGATGCCGTGGAAGTTACCCACTGGTCGCCCGAACTCTTGGACTCATCTCCTCCATTGATTCTCTGTCCTCCTGGCTCAAATCCATCTGACAAGCCCTGAAATCTCCTCTGACTCTCCGTCTGCTCTGTGTCTACCTGTCCGCTCCCCCACCGCTCTCCTCCTTGGATCACAAAAGAGGCTCATTACCCGGATCATCCACACTACCTCCCCAAAGGCTAAGTTCATCATACACCGTAAGGAAAAACGTTGACACTCAGTTCAGCGCTCTCCGCTCCTACGGAACGTGAACTCACCACTCTGTTTTCCTCCCTCAGTGATTGCAGACCCTGCACCAGCCAGTGCTCACTGGTCCCCGCCACTCGGGCATTCCAGTCAATCCTAGCTCTCTAATAAACTTTTTGGATCTGATATATCTCTCCTGTCGTGGTGTTCTGCATGTGGGCTAAGCAACTCAAACCCGTCATGACAGATTTAGAAAGGGATCAAATGTTTTTGATTTGAATACCTTCTTAGCTTACATGTTAAAAGTTCAAATAAAAAAGCTTTTGTATTTTGCGTTATTTAGATCAAAAACGAAATTAACTGAAAAAGATAAATGTGAGAAAAAGCAGAATAGAAGAATTTGATGAGGTGGAAATTCCTTTAACTGAAGTGAATATGATCATAATTATTACACAAAAGGGTTAAATGGTTGATCCTTCCATTGACTAAAGCATACGAGCAGATTTCTGTATATCTGAGGAAAGAAACAAAAACAAAATCTGTTACTATTGTATTCATTATACCTGCTTCCTGTGTATTTGTTAAGCAAAGAAAGAAACACATAGTCCAAGTAATACAAAAACAAAGATACTTCACTAATACTAATTAGAGGGAAATAGGTTTTATTGGCAAGGAAACATTTATCAAGAGTTTAATGGTGTCATGGGACCCAATAGTAAAATGTTTTTAGATGATAGACATGAGTTCTGTTTTGTTTCAGAGGAAACAAAACATAAAATGAAACCAAGTTTCCAAATTGGTTTTAGCACTAACCCCCTAAAAGCTAAGAACAAGATTTCAGGACCTACATAAATAGATCAACATCAGTAGGATATGATGCAAACAAAAACATTAATTTTAACCACATTTGACAGGTTGACTAGGCCTCTTTGATCCAGACAGGAGTGTTTTTCAGACTGATTTTAGTTCATTTTCTTTTCTTTTTTTTGGTCTCTCTGTTGAGCATTTGCTTGTAGAGAAGGAGAAGTCATGAGAGGGGTGGTTAGCCAATAGGAGACAGATTTGGGGTAATAGGAAAATTACATCGTGTTACAGATACAGCTGCAATAAAAAACACATTCTATTATTTTTCTAAAGCTCAAAATATCACTGTAGCCTAAATAGCTATATCTTACATTTAATTCTTCCAATATATAAGACAGAGATAGGTACATATAACAAAAAGAAATGCCATCGTTATCTGTTCGTATCCATTTTTTATTTCATTACATTATTAAAATACATTAGAAGATTTTATCAGCTTGGCCAACTTGCTTTACAAGCAAAAGCCCCAGAAATCCATTTGTAAAACTGACATTGGGGCTGCGTCATTAGAGCTAATCCTGCATGACGCCTGCCAAGTCCTGATAACATTTGAAGGACACTGTGAAGAGCAAAAATAAACCAGAACAGAATCAGGGGGAAAACACACAAACCCATGTTTGTCTGAGGTTTCACATGGTTGCATTGTTGTTTTTACTGAGAATTAAAAAGCTTTATCTCACAGCGAAACAGACAGTGCTGGAAATGAGTCTAAAAGATGGCCGCCAGCTTTCAAGGCTACAGCCCACAAACACCCATCTGATTTATGCACCGTCTATCTACTTTGGCTTTTCAAGGAAAATGCTTACACTTCGTAGTTTGCTATCTGTCAAATGTTACTTAGCTACAGAAACGGCAGAAAACGCAACCAGGAGTTTATTCTAACGACAAATGACAATATTTTATGAAAGAAAAACTGTTGGTTATATCATTTTTACCTGAGAAACTCTTGAGATCCACTTGTGTGTGTGGCAGTCAGTTTGTGTGAGTTTTTTGTGTAGCTTCAGTCACAGATTAGAAAGCAGCTGTGCTCTCCATCTGTCTCGCTCAGCCTCAACCCGACCAACAGGACAGGTCAAATACCATAACAAATCCTCATCATCCACCTTAGAATAGTCAAAATTCAGCCTTCAAATAAAAAATAGGAGTTGTGGGCTAGTATGAGATTCAAGAATCAAGATTTAAACACTTCCTTTGTGACCCTTTATTTAGTATGTCACACACTAAAAAAAAGTATATTGCGTCTAACAAATTGCACAGAGCCTAACAGAGTAAAAAATAAATAATCAAACAATAATCAAATCTATTATCTGATTGATCTAGCTTTAAATAAGCTTTAAATCAAAACAAAATGTTAGTGTTTCACTTAAATAATCTTCCTTTTCTCACATTTAGACCCACCTTTTTCACATGTACAGGTAAAAAAGCAGCTTGTTACTGGAATATTTCTATCAGTCTTAGCTTTTGGAAACTTGTTATATATCTGCTCAAAGTCTTTAAAAGATTCACTCTGTGTATCATGCTTCGCTGAGGTTTATTACTAATTGTGGAGCCCTAACACATCATTGTGAATTGTGGGACTCGAGTGGGATGGCCTTCTTTATCCACCAGGATGCTGGGACACTGGTATATTTTTATCTATAAGGCCATGCTTGGGGTGTGTTCCTCCTTCATCTGTAATTTGATCACACAAAGAAGCATCGAGTCTTAGGCCTTTTCTCAATATGCGTACTTCTGCGTTCTCCTGTACTCGTGAAACGTCATCAACCTTGGCCCAAGTACTGTCCCAATTCACAAGAACACAAGACCGAAAATGGACAAAATCCCCAGATGTTGTTCTCACCCCTCCCTCTTTACCCAGTATGCATCAGAGGAGACTTGTTGCGTTCTAAGGCCGGCAGTTTTCCCAGCATGCACTGCGACAGCAGCAGCTTCCAGAGCAGTGCTCACAGAGGTCAGAGTATTAAGTTAAAATTTCATTCTTCTGTTACTGCACAAAAACACATTTTAAGATCATTTGAGGTGAGAATATTATACTTCTAAGCTTCAATGTGTGGCCCATTTAGGCCTGTCGCGATAAACGATAAATCAATTAATTGCACGATAAATAAAAACTATCGACGTCATTTAATTTATCGG
>JAUZNJ010028623.1:0-15960 GCA_034780135.1 Jordanella pulchra | reverse complement strand
AAAAAAAACAACTATTGGAGATATTTATTTATCATTTATTTACCTGGACAATATTAGAAAAAGTGTTAATGTCTTCTGCTCTAGTGCTTGATAGATTTCTTCCCTAAATATTAAGAAGGGTATAAATAATTATATATACAATTTCTGTCCAAACAGAAATTGGTTTAATGTTAAATCTACGAAAAGTACAGATGATTTTGGGCTTCAATCTACATAAGGTGCTTCGGCTGTTGTCTACTAATGTCAATTTCCAGACACATCTGAAAACAAAAATATAGATTTTCAACTGGAGTTCTTAATGAACCGTACTATAGGTTTCTATCCTTCAGTAATTTGTTAATGAACAGGAAAAGAAATGTTTAATATTCAAATCTACTATCCAAACTGATTTAGTCAGATTCCTGACAGCAGTCTTTTTTTTTTTTTATGTTTCCCCTCTTCTACTATTACTCCAGGCCTGCCAGGTGCGGGAGACAGCTTGCCAAGAGTTGTCGGCAGCTCTTTGAATTGGGCAAATCTAGTTTAGATTAGACTCAGGCAGGCTCCCTGGACGGCCTGCACAAAGCACCGTGTCTTGAATTGATATAATCATGACAATTTGTTTAGCCGGACCAAGCCCTGGACATGAAAGAGGGGTTGATAGTGAGAAAAAGGGTCAGAGGAAACGAAAAAATGAGGGCGGACTGGAGCAAGGAGGGATTAGAAAAGAAAAGTGAGGTGAGTTGAGCATGTTGGAGCAGGAGGGCAAATGTTGGGATGTGGACTCAATCTACTACTTTTTCTGGAGTGTGTGGGTAGTGCATAAGAGGTCACTTGTATGTGTGTTTAAAGGCGAGAGATTACCTGCATGTTAAAGACTTCATCTGAGCTCTCCGATTGCCCAGTGATGTTACTGACTTCGTTGGAGGCTTGAGATGAAAGAGAAGACGAGGAGTAACGGTTCACTGCAGGGTAGCTGCAGAGGCTGAGAAGACAAAGAGGGCTTGTTATAGCGGATTTTGTCAAAGGAAATGAAGTTATTATGTTGTGTTTCATGAACTTCAAGATTCAGTGGTTCTCAAAAGTAATTCTCCCCATTGAACTTTTTTTTTTTACTTTACCGCATATGTCAATGGAGTATTTTAAGTATCATGTAAATGAAATGAAGGAAAATGGTATAACATTTTTTTTTTTTCAGTCTGTGAAACTGGCAAAAAAGATGTGGTAAAAAGCAAACTCCCCCCAAAGCAGCTCCTGCAGTGGAGCATGGTGACGGCAGCCAAATAAAGTGGGAATGTTTTTCTTAGAATAGAACATTGAGTTGATTTACGTTAGCCTTTTAATCTAAAAGAGTAGAGAGCATCACTGCTGATGAAATTAAGTTTCCCCTGAGAAACAAACACATAGAGTTCTAAACAATATATAAAAGGTAACTTATGTTGTTATAGTTTTTCTATATGGCAAACAAATAAAAAAACATTAAAATCTTTTAAAGACAAAATAGCCAGATTTTATCTGAATTATTCAAACAAAAACATTACAATTTAAAAAGAAATGCACACTGAACTTTAATAAACAAAAAAGGAAAAAAAATGAAGCTGTGAAATCAATAAAAAAAAACTTTTTTTGTGCCAATAGTGTCCTTGGTTTTAATTATGTTTTTGATATTGCATGAAAGCATATATTTCTATTCTATAATATTCCAATTTTTG
Organism: Jordanella pulchra; assembly: GCA_034780135.1. Classification (NCBI taxonomy): domain Eukaryota; kingdom Metazoa; phylum Chordata; class Actinopteri; order Cyprinodontiformes; family Cyprinodontidae; genus Jordanella; species Jordanella pulchra. Next base: position 14,269 of record JAUZNJ010028623.1, on the reverse strand, counting down.
GTCACACTTATAACTAACTACTGTTCAGAACCACCTGTGGCTCCAGACCTGTAGGCAGCAGATGGTGGTTTAGTAAATAAAATCAAACTAATGCACATTGAAGTTCCCCAACAAAGCAAGACAAAATATATATTTATGTTTTGTGTACAAGTAACTGTGTTTCACTTACCATAAATTTACCATGGAGTTCAGTACAATGGGAAAACCGGCAGGAAAAAAAGAGAGAGATGAGGGATGCGTCAGTTTGGATCATAACAGTTGCAAGCAATGATAATTTCAGCATTTCATCAAAAGGACAAAAAATCTTAAAGAAAAAATATACATTATATATATATATATATATATATATATACACACACACACAGATATAGTGCATTTTTCTCTTTTTTTGGAAAGCAAAGCTTGATGCATGTAAAAAAGCAAAAAAGAGGAGAAATGTCAAAGTGAGACTGAAGCGACGTACATCCCCAAAGTTTCTGTGCCCCATGGGAATAGACTGTTGTAGGAGAATGTCGCAGGTAGACAGGGTGGAAGGGTCACTGAGCACATCAAAACACCCACCCACCCACAGTCAGCTACATCAGACAGATCCACCCCTCACCCCCACAAAACAAAAACACAGCAGTAAACAGCTGGAGGACGGATGGATTGCTGGATTCATTAACCTTTAAATTCATAAAACATTGTATTTTTTAAAGTTCTATGTAAAAACAAATCCATATTATAAATATATTTTTAAATAATTTCATCACCTCCGCCTTGCTACCCCTCTGCCTGCGTCCGGGCTGATGATACTGGGCACAGAGTTCCTGTAAGTCCGTGGGCTCCCATTGGTGAAGGGCACGGGGCTTGCCCGCACATAAGCTGGGAACTCCTGCAGTTTCAAATGAAGGAAGGAAGGAAGAAAAGCACATGATTAAAAGGCTCCTCAGTGTCAGCATGTGGTATATAAATAAAAATGTTTGGCATGTAGATGAGGGGAAGTTTGTTTAACAAGTGCCTCCCCCCCTCTAGGACTGCAGGGTTCATTTGATTAGAAGTCCGAGCACAGCAGATGCTCACTACTGTCAAAAGTGGTTTAATCATTAAAAGATAGAACAAATGCAATCGTCATTATTAAAATGTCTTTGATACGTTTGAATTCGTCCCTCTTTAATACCTGTATGCCCAGACTGGATTTCATGAGATGGAACTGGTCTACCAGCTTCTTATGAAGGGGTCTCATGTCTTGGGGAACATACTTCTCATGCACAGCTAGGCCATATTCCAGGATGCTGGCCTGCAACACAGAAACAGAAATATCATATAAAAATCCATATCAGCCACCGTGTTTTATACAGTGTCTTTTTTTGTTTGTGAGCTTTTAAATAATACAAAGTCTAATACGTTCTTTTATATTTTGAAGCTAAGCTGCAACTGAAGGAAAAAAAATATTTGGGGTACGTTGACGTATTCTGTCCAAATGAGAACATTTTGTATAATGAGTGATAATTGTGAGAAATGATGTGCTTTATAGACCAACACACAGATGGTCGTTGTGTGTTTTTACCTAAAATCCACTGACCACTTGTTCGCACAGACCCTTTGTAAGCAGTGCCCTGCATTGCTGACCTGAGGTTTAAGCAGATTGTGTTCAGGGTGTGAGCTGTGCTAGTTCTAGATGGACGTCAATCTGTAATTCACACAGGGATGGGTGAGCACAAGGAAGACTCATTTTAAAGCTTGCCACGGTACGTACAGTCTCTGCTGGGCCTTTTTTTGAACATTGTCTGTGAGAACATTAGAGGCAGAACCACAGACAAGGCTGATCCACTTCCTGCCTTTATTCAGACTCATCATTTTCCTGGATCAAACTTTTGTCAGCGCTGTTACCTGCACACTTTAGGAGTTTCACGGACAAGTCTGCTAGGTTGCAGTGATTTGTGTACACAGAGAAGAGGAGATAGGAGTGTGTGTAAAAATGCTACCCAGTCTCACCGGAGCATGGGAAGCTTTTCAGTCAGAGTGAGATGAGGATGAGTTGGTGGAAGGTGTGAACGGCTGCTTTTCAAACCTGCAGCAGACGCTGTTAAGGTCCCCGTCTGCCAGCTGGGGATTTTGCTGAAGGCAGTAAAAAGGGATCCTGTAGATGGTGATATTTTTCATACTATTCTAAACTGCTGCTTGGTCATTAGCAGAGAGGCTGTTTTTTTTTTGTTTTTTTTGGTTTGTTTTTTTTTAGCTGCTCATTGTAGCATCATCTAACTGCCCTGATTGGCTTTGTCAGTTTGTCCCTGGTCTGGTTGCATGGTCAGGCTCCACTGCTTTTACAAAAATAAAAACAAACTGAGGCAGTAAAAAGGTATCTATCTGCTGCTTTAAAGTGTTTCATGAGAGAGGCCCCCGTTTACAATGAATCCAGCCTTAAATTGACATTGAAAAGAAAGCCCATGCTCTGAAGTCAATATCTTAAAGCTCAGCTGAGATTTGTCCACACTGATGAGAAGTTTGGAGTAGCTCAGGCGAGAGTTTCGGACTGAGGAACACCATCAGTTAAACACGCTTGTAACAACAGCATGCAGAAAGCCACCAGATTTCTGTAAGTTCTAAAGGTGCTTCACCCAATGTGGATTACTTTACATTAACAGCTAGCTGGCTGAGCTTTTTAAAAAGAAAACAAAGTCAATCTTATTAAAAGCAATTCTTTGTTTTGTGCTAGTAAACAAATACATCAAAATGAACTCCACCTTTTCTGGATATACTTTAAAGGGAAGACAGAATTATGAGCAAAGCTTAATGACGTTAACAAGTTAGATCTTTCTCTGCATTTTGCCAAAGGATAATTAAGGAGATGTTCATTTAAGGGGTGAATGTAAATCTTAGGGTCTTTTTAATGTTTTTTTAACTGTTTATCCACTATAACATTAATGCAGGGTTCAAATGCACCATCAGAGCATGAAAACAGTGAGACATTTATTTTGATAAGACATGTATGTAAACTTATAACATGTAATGCAGTTTTGTTTTGTTCTTTTACCCATTTATTTGCATAAAAAAAAACAGAATTATTAAACAAAATAATATTAGCATCTTAGAAATCAAAATATACGGTGTGAAATTTTTAAAGAGGGAATTGTTTCTGTATTTTCAGACCTGTTCAAACATGAGCTCTCTCAGTCGGCCAATCTTGTCTCCATCCTCGGGATGATTCATGATGTAGTCCTTCACAAAAAAAGCCTGCAAACAAACAAAATGCTCAGCATCTGAAGGCGTGAAGAGGGTTATGCTTTCTGCGTGGCAATGTTACCTGAATCCCAGCAGATCTGACTCAGTGAATGTTTTTTTTTTGTTTTGTTTTTATTTGTTCAGTTCTTCAATAAATGTAGGAAGGTTGAGCAAATATACAAAAAGACTGAAGTATTAAGAGCAGCACCACTCTTTGGATTAAAGAGTAATCTCACTGATTAATAACCTGAAGTAAAGATATCAAGGTATGACAAGATATACTCATAAAAAAACATTAAAATATCTAATTGCAAAATCAGAAAAGCAGTAAATAGTCCCACTTTTAAAATGATTTAAAATACAGATTTTTCTATTTGATGATATTATGATGTGTTATTTTTGTGCATCAATTGAAACAGACAAATATAAATAACAAATCTAAATAACAATTTATTGTAATAATAATAATAAAACTAACAATAGGATATAGCTGGTTAAAATACACTCATCATTGGTGCAGTACATTTGTTGACGCTATTGTGACAATACCATGGAATGACTAACAGAGAACTAGCAATTAAGCTAATGTTAGCATCTGCTTGTTAGCTAATGTTAGCGGATGCTAACATTAGCTAACAATTTAAGCACTTTTATTAAAATCTAAAAACACACATATTAAACCTGACCGGTAACTCTTTGCTGAACAGAAGGTTTTCTAAACTCTGAGATTTAAAATACTTTAAATCTACTTTAGTAAACACATTCAAGGTAGAAGATCTGTTTTTTCAAACATGGAAACTAACATATTTAGACTACCATGAAGAGTGAATGAATTCAGAGTTCGACAGTTGCTATTCTCCATCACATCCCTGCTCTCACACACCTGAATCTAAAAGCATTCATCTAAAAGTTACATGACAATAGACTGAAACAAGGCAACCCTGGAAAACTCAAACCTGGAGTGAATTCTTCTAAACTGATAACACATTTTTGATTAATTCAACATTTACCTCCATTTGTTTAAGAACAACATTTTGTAGAGAGCTATATTTTCCAAAACTAATCCTTAAAGTTGTAATGATCATAATTTAGTGAACATCGTTACTTTTTAGTCATGCAAAAACACCAGGCTAAAAACAGCTGTTCTCTTAGTTGCACCCTCAAAAAAAGTTTTCCATTCCCTCCACCAGTGCAGTCGATTGTGAATTGGCGCCCCCTGTTTTTGGCTTTGTGCAAGACTGCACTGTCATTTACCCACACAAGCGTTTTTATGCCTTTTTATTGCTTGTTTGATGTTAGGATGGGCCATCATGCAAGACCCACCTATACCCTTCAACCAAACATTGTGTGTTCTTGACGTGTGAGCTGGAAGCCCCGTTTCGTTCATACTCCCTATACATACACTGTCAGTTCCTTGCTGTTTACAGTGGCATCAGTGCTTGTCATACGTCCTAAGATTACCGCAAATCCTCTCCAGTCTGTGTTAGACTATATTGAAAGGAAGTAGAGAAGCAGAGATGATGAAAAGTCCAGCTCACAATCTGTTCTCAAATCTGCCCCAAAAGGAAAATCGGAAGAAGAAAAAATGAAAAAAGAAATATTAGGAGAGGCACTATGAGGTAAAAGGGAGGGTTTGCAAAAAAGTGCAGCACTGTTCCTCTCAAGGACACAGCTGTCTGTTTTAAAAGAGACAGACTGAGAGAAAAGATGCTCGAGGCTGCTTTAAACACTCACAAACAAACACAGATTCCTATCAAACGGCTTTCAGAGTCTGAATACTGAAGGTGTTTTAATATTCCAAACATCACCAGATGGCAATCTTTATCAAATTAGTATGCGCCATACAGGATAGCATATCTTATTAAACTCTGCAAAATGGCTAGATAACAAATTATAAAACATTTGAGTGCATAAATAATGTAGTTTTTTAATCGCATTTCAGTAAAAAAAAAAACAACAAATCAAAAGCCTCAGGAAAAAAGCTGCAAAACTGATCGATAATCTGACGTGGGATGGAAATTTCTCATTGGACTGGGACAAGTAGCACATAGCTTCAGTAAATCATTAGCAAAGTCCAATTAGAGAGGAAGTGCTGATTGGGGGGGGGGATAAATCAGAAGCCAATTCTGGCCCTTTCCTTTCGGAAGGGGGTTTCAACTCTGAATACAGCGATAAATCTGAATATTAAGAATAATAATTTAACCCTCATTTGTTGCAGGGCCTCCACGGCTGTCAATTGGTATTACGGAGTGAAAAGAAATGAACAGATTTATAGGCTCCTGAGTTGATGTGTGCCGTAAAGAAAAAACAGGTGTTGATGTCTGTGGCAGTTTGAGTGCAAAAAAAAAATTAAAATTAAAAATCTGCCCAGTTTTTGATAACTTATTTATTTTTTAAATGTCTAATTTTTTTTTTACATCGTCTGGGGATCAAAAGAGAAATCTCCAAGAAATGAAAAGGAGCAGAGAAATGTGAAAACAGCTTTCTGCATATGGGGCCTGCAAACAGGCATGAGCGATGGAAAAAAAAAAAAAAAAAGCTCCCACCCCTCCAGCCCCCAGATCCACGCTCACAGCAGTTGCTAAGCGACAAGAAGAAGAGTCCACTCAGTTTGCTGAGGCTAAAGCTATCTTCTTCAGTACAGTTGGTTTTTTTTTCCTTCTTTTTTGAGGCTGTTGAGCTTTTCGTGAAGAGCTGGAGTGCACGGTAACACTACAGTCTCTCGTGCATTGCTTTTGAGAAGCAGAAAGTAGATGCAAATGTTTGAGACCGAAGATGTTTCTCTTTTATTATCTGCCTTTTTCCATTCTACCCTACAATGCAGCAGCTGCATAAATCCTCCTACATCATTCAATAAGCTAATATTAACCATCCATCTCTTTACACTCCTTCCCTCCATTTTTCTTTATGCGATTTTTTTATGTGACGCAGCTCTCTTCCCTCATCCATCCTTCCATCCACCCATCTATTCGCTGACTGAAAGCTCCATTCCATCCTCTCATTCCAGCATCAACCATCTATCTCATTTTTCTGCTTCCAACCCCCTCTTGCTCTCCACTCATCTATAAATTCGATCAAAACCTCGCCGGGCCCCTCGTGCATCCATCCATCCAGCTGTTCATCTGCTCCTTTTTTTCCCCCCTCCCCATGCGGCCCTCTGCTGCATACATCCCACCTTCATACATCATTAGGCAATCTATATGTCAGTGCTTCCCGACCCCCGCTTTCTGAAAGTCCCCCCCTGACAAACCGTGACTGATCCTTTCGTACCTCTTGGTAGCGGGCCAGCCCTCCGTTGACAGCGGCGTCGATGACCCCGTTCAGGCACATGGTGAGGGGGTTGATGTTCTGCATCTGCCGGCTCTGACACTGGGCGATCAGGGTGCGCAACTGCAGGTTCTTGTTCTCAATCACCTCGATGGCGTTCTCCAACGGGCTCACCTCCACCTGTGAATCAGGAGGTTAGAAAAACATTCTCACTGGATGCACGTCTTGATTGGCCCCTTAAAGAATTAGAATTTAATCAGAAATGTTTTCTATTTTAAATAATTTAATCAAAAACAAACCTTCAGGGATTATGGCTTACAGCAAACTAGATGACTAAATTTCACCATCACATAAGATGAATAATTCCTTTTTTTGTTTTAATAAAAAATTATTTTGACAATGCAAAAGGTTTAGAAATTTCAGAGGAGGACTTGACAGTTTCTTGCAGACAGGCACTGATGCCACCTTTGTAAACAAACTGTTTACAGGGTTACACAACCAGAGTCATTCATGGAAAGTTAAGTGGAAGGAAAAACTTAAATCAAAAATTTGAGCAATACTAAAAAGATCATCTAGGTGCATCATGATTCAAATAAAACATAGCTAATGCAATCCTGTAAGATAAAAAGTTTATTTTAAGACTAATTCTTTGGATTGTCTATGCTGCTCATGCACGTAAAGCTGAAAAATGCTGGTATCCTCTACTTCTCCAGGAATCTTTACCATCTTAAAGATTCTAAAACTTTCCCACCATGATTTCTTTTTGAATAATCTTGGAATTAATGCATTTAGTAAACAATATTATGTATGCAGGTGTGAAGTAGTTTTTTTTAAATAATCTTAAAATAGTGGACAATTTTACAAATTCCTTACTAAACAATAACTTTAAAGTATTATACTTAATATTTTGTCCAGTTGTGATTCAAATCTGTAAAAGATTTTTTTTTTCTTTTTCTTGGACTAAGCTGTAACCAAAAAAAATGTTTTTCTTAAAATACAACAATTTTGAAATTTTATTCTTGGTATTTATTCCCTTAAAGTAACAAAGCTCTGCATAACGAACCAAAAGACTGGATTTTTTTTTGTCCTGAGGTATAATACACTGAATTTTCAGAGCAATTTTATACTGAAGTGAACCAAAATAATTCAATGCATCTTAAAAAAAAGCAAAACTAAAAATCAAAATGCTCTCCACTGCTCAGAAGTGGGTGATAATTATCTTGACATCTCTTCAACAAGTGTATGCATGCAGCAATTACTCTGCTCCTGGTCACTTTTGTGTACGCTCCTCTTTTCATCCTCCATTTTCGACTTTCTCACAAAGCCTAATCCTTCCACCAATTCCATATTTCATATGCATTTGTGCTGTTAAACCATCATAGGGTAATGCAGGCTTCACATTCAGACAATTTCACACTGCACTCAGCAGCTGGAACTAAAGAATATGAGCTTAGACCTTAAGAGACACATGGTGCCTCATGTTTTGCATATTCAGAAGACAAAAGTACATTCAAATATCAACACGGTTCTTTGGGATCTGAATAAAAAAAGCATTCTATTGTTTAGAAGAAGAAAAAAAAATGTGAAAATTGAAGAAATTTAAATATTCTGAGCAATTTCCCAGGGAAACCAATATTTACTTGGTTACTGCCTGAGCTCTAAATTGCAACTTGCTAAATTGTAGTGTACTTGTGTGCGCTGGATGTGTTTTGATTTTATGTCTTCAAGGTAATTTTATCAAGAGTTCACACTCACCAGCTCTCTCTTCTCAACTTCAAACCAGCGGGAAATGCCTGGGAGACTCTGAACCAAAGTCAGGGTAGTCCTCTCCACCCACAAGCTCTGCAGAAAAAAACCCCAAGACACTTTCATGAGATCGTGTTTATCATAAAAATAAAATAAAATCCATCCCCATTCATGCCTAATGCACAGATGCTTTCAATTTCTTACACTTTAGCTCAAACTTAAGGCAGAGCAGGCTGCCAAAGGTTCACTTTGGATGCAGATAAGGCGTCATGTCTGATCTCTTATGCCATCATTCACGTTCCGGCGCTTACACAGTCATCTTGGGTACTTGTCAATACACCCGCGTCTCGCAAGGTCACTCTGACAGAATGTAAACTATGGTAACTCAAGTATTTACAGGAGGCTCCTAATGTTAGACATTCATCCTATAGTGCTGCATACCGTACGTGATACAGTTAACCACAATGTAAGCATGTCAACAAACCCTAGGAATGGGAAGCTGCTTTAAATTCATTGTCCAGGTTTAGCCTTTTATAGGGGACACGTAAAAGTCTCTAGAGTTTGCATCTACTATGTTTTCATGTTGTATAAGTATTTCAAGCCATCAGAAAACGCTGTGTTTACCGGGATATTATGTGTTTGGTATTTATACTCCTTTATTTTGTTAGCTTTAAATAAAAAAGTACAACCAACTACCTTCAGCAGTCAGCTAATTAAACTAGGGGGATTTATTTAGGTATAAATCCAACTGTTCCCGTCAGTTTCAATTAAACTAAATGGCCAATCACAGAAGCATCTTTATTTCCTTGCCATTGGAGGAGCTGTGGAGATCCAGAGTATCTGTCAGTGCAACTACCGGAGTTTTAAACTCCACTAATCTGGCCAGAACCATGGAGGAAAAAGAAAACAATGTTGAAAGAATGCAATACCATGAATTCAATTAGCCACAAGCAATGCAGAAAAAAAGCAGTGATGAGTAAGATAGTGATTTGTGAAAAGTATCTATTGTCGATACAGTAAATATATTGAAACCAATCTGTTTCAATGGCCTCTTTTTTAAATTTAAAGCAATGGTGCAGAATGGGCTGATTTGTTTACAGTGTCTTGCTCCAGGACCCCCCAAAAGAGCCCATATGCAACATCGATCCAGTGTCCTCACACTGAAGGAGGGTCTTCCGACTCACTACACAACCCTGTTGCTCTTTATTGATTTTATTCCTTTAAAGGCCAAGAAACCCACCTGAACATAACTTGCAGGAGGTTAAAGAAAAAGAAAAAAAAAGCAGGAAGTTGACAGAAAATTCTGGCATTGATACAAGTCTATGCTTTTCCAAGAAAAGAAAATATATATTTTTAAGGATGTCGTTTGATGACTTTTTCATTTGTGCCCATCATACAATAATCATACATTACCTCACCCGCTGTGGGCTCTAGTCACAACATTAATGTTTATTGCACGCTATTTCTACCTCAAGGCCGGGGACATCCAGCCTAAATGAAAATGTGATACTGTGATTAAATTTAGCCAAGTAACCTTGATGGAAGTGATGAGAAAACGGCATGAAGCCTGTGTGCAATAAAAGCTGAATATTTATGAGAGTAATATTGTGCTCTGTGTTGCTGGGTGTCTTAAAGTGTGTGCAGCTGCAGGATCAAATCAGCCTGAGAAGGCTTCATCTGCGCTCAAGACTTTACGCGGCTCTGACTACTGCCTGGGTTTTTGTGTATAATTACTGATGCCGGTTTCCCAATGAATAAAACATGCACTCTATACACAGACTAATACCTGAGCAGAAACTACTGCTGCCTACATGCTGCATGATAGAGTAGCGAGGCCATGGAGGATGTCAATAAGGCTTTTTCAAATGGTTCTGTAGAAGAAGGTGCTAATAGAATTACTAGTGTTATTCTCTGCATTCCAACCGCAGAGTATTTTAGAGCTTCTCCACTCACAGTCAAAGCCAGCATATTATTTTTCCCACGTTTTTTATAGAAATGTACTTTTTCTCTACCTTAAACTCATTCTCCTTGTCTTTGGTGCCCTTGTGAAAAGGCCGGTCGTATCTGAACCTCCAGATGTGATTAAACTTGTAGAAGCTTTTGATGTTGTCCGGCACCCCGTCTCGCTGCAGCACGTCTTGGCTCTCTGGAATGGGAGTTACAGCGTATATCTGCAGGTCTGAAAGGGCCCGCCCCCCCCCCGCAGGTCAAGGAAAGTACAAGAGAGCAATGAGTGAAAAGAACTGCGGGGCTGAAATGGGCCGCCATTTTTCAAAGATCTGAAAGAACACGGGAACCTAAAACTGTTCTGAGGGGCAGATGAGGATTTTTTCCACATACATAACTATTGTTAAGCAAATTTTGTACATCCAAAAGGAGGGAAGGTAAAGCTGATAGAACATAAGATGCTTAAGGCTCATCGAAGCATGGTCCAGCCTAATCATCTTTAGGAAGGACACAACCTGATGTGCAGCTTTATCATAGGATGGACGGCTGATGTACATGATTTGACAGTAACCAGGATACATGAATGGGTGAGCAATCTGACAGAGATGCTATTGATTGCCGTGAAATAAACCAGTGTGGATGTAGCCAATCCCTACCAATTCACATGTGCATGTAATATATATATATATATATATATATATATATAAAGTGCTATGTTTTATCAGCCCTTTGGTCTGTTTTGTTCTTGACTTTTATCTAGGCCAACGCTTGTCCCATACATTTGCTTGAATTATTAACAAGGCCAACATATTTATGAATTTACTATATGAATTTAAACAATGTGTAGAAGTGCAATGTGTTTTTACAGATTTGTCATTAAGAAGGGATAAGATACAGAGATTTACAGAGGGGATGTTCGCTTAGGTTTCAGAAAACACTGAATCCTTTTAGATCAAAATGATTCATTTAATATTGCTTCCGTTGACTACCTAATTATGAGTATTTGCTTCTTTTTGGTGAATGTAAAAAAAAAAACAAACAAACAAAAAAAAAAAACAGTATGACTAGAAGGTGTTTTCCCATAATCTAGTAAAAAAAAGAAATTACTCTCTTTGAGAAACCAGCTCCAAGGCTTATTTCTGAAATGTATTCTCCGCCACAGTCTGCCTGATTGCAAATTTGGCATACAGCATACACTATGTAGTACCTTTTTTCTGCCTGCTTTTGCATGTGAATGGCCTTTGATTGTGATTGCAAGACAAACAGCAAGAAGTGGCACGTCATAGCTTATTATGGGCAGTTATAGATACACAAAACACAGAGGTGTCTGTGTATTTTGTTGTCAGTAATCTCTTGCGTGGTTTAAATATGTATTTCTCAGGATACACTGTGCATCAGCCTGGTATATGGTCTGGTCCGGCTGGTTGACGTGCTGCATGGCGATGGCGTGGGGAAACTCATTGAGCATCCGCTGCTGGAAAGCCTCCAGCCTCTCGTAGTCATGGCCGCGGCACACAAACTCTTTATTCTGCAGCAGAAGGTAGGGGGGTTGTAAGAGAAAAAAAAAAAAAAAAAAAAAAAACATCATGGGCTTAGCTTGACATCTAGTGGCTGCAGCACGAAACTGCAGATTCCAACAAGGAGGGGTCCTGTTACATCATTAAATGGTGCAGAATAAAATTTGCTGAATGTCACCTTTACACTAAAAGAGTCTTATGTAAGAGAATGTTAATCTTCTCTGCAGGTTTATATCAATTTTGCAGAAGGTAAACCATGTTACAAACAGAGACGATGAGGAGAATATGTAAATGATACAAGTTTTTTTGTTTTTTTTTACCCGTAAGAAGAAAGGGAACTTCTTTCCATAGAAGCCAACTCGGAAGAATTCAGGCTCTAATCTTTGCTGGTCCATTATTTTGTCATACAGGGATGCTTCCCTCATCTAACAAAACAAAATAAAACAATATTAAGAAGACAATTCTGTGTTTGCTTCTTACCTCCCAAACTAATTAGTTTAGATTTCCAGTTACGTGGCTGCAGCAGCTCTCACAGCTTACCCTCATTTTGCTTAAGTTCCTGTAGTCGTAGTAAGACTCGTACTGATCTGCAAGCTCCCTGCACAGGATGATGCCATTCTCCCAACACTGAAAAATCACAAAGAAGGAAAGAAGAAAACATATGTTGGTAAAAAAAAAAACATAAGAGAAGATTAGACTTAGTGTGTAGGGTAGCTATCAAACCACTCGATGGCACTATTGAGCTAACAACAATCAAAAACCAAATGCACGGACAGGTACTGTTACAGAACCCAACAGAATTGCTAATTAAACAGAAGGCTTTTGTTTCCTGCTGCCTCCTGGCCCCTGCGCTGTCGTACCAGCAGATGGTGAAGCTGGTGAATGGAAGGGAAATGTGGACTGTTAGTGAAAAAAGGGAGTCGTTTTAACAACTCTCTCAATTCATTTGGGATCTTGAAATTTTCAATCATATGTCTCAGCCAGAAGTGTGTATCTGTAAGGAATAGCATCGGAACATAAAAACCCTGTTTAACTGTGGAACAGTTGTTGTATTCAGCTAAAACGAGAGAACATAGCAGCCTAACATTAAAAGTGAAACGTTTTATATGCACATGAAGAGAAACCTCGATTATGTGTGTTGGCTCACCTTTCCCCTGTCGAAGTTCTGAATGATGGTGAGATGCAAGTACTCCTTTCTCTGCCACTCACTCTGCATGGGGTAGTTTAGGAACTCTCTGAGTGGCCTGTCTGACCACTCAAGTAACTCGTCATAAAGCAGCAGGGTGTACGAAGCCTCTGCAAAACAAACACAATGACAGCTGTTCAGATACGCTATTTTGAGAAAGAAAACTACTTGATAAAAATAGAGTACAGCTTGAACTTTCCCAGTTTTTTATGCTGCAACAACATATTTTCATTAATTTTATTGGAATTTTATGTTATTATTTTCTGTTCTGTTGGAAGGTTAAATTAATCTGAAATGCAAGTCTTAAGGCTGCAGGTCTGATGGACGTACACAGACACGATGTCTGCAGCTTTTATACTCTGTGCAGCTTTTCCTCTTGTACCTAATATTCTAGCCAGCTCCTGTTGGGGGGTGTGTGCAGCATAAACCGCAAGCTCACAACACAACACTATAACAGGAAGTAGAAAACAAAGATGTTAGCTTTTTTAAAGCCTCTTCATGTCATTCATGAGTGACAGTAAAGAGTTTTTCACAATCTGTTGATTGTCGTAATATTCATCCTAGCTAGTAGGATCTTTCACTTGTCATTTATGTTTTGCCCACAGAGCTTCCTGTGGAGTTACAAATTTTCCTAGGGGCAAGGTGTAGAAATTCTGTCTGTGTGGATGCTGAGCTGATGGGGTCGGAAGCTAAAATGGCATAATTTAGCCACTCGAACCTTGCAGACGCATCAAGCATAAATTTAAGCTATATGCAGCATTTACCAAGTTTTATACCAGATTTACTTGTCTTGAGCATCAATTATCTTGTCATAAACTCTGACTGACTAATCTAGCAAGTTTTTCAGACCCTCTAAAATCTCTTTCTTTTTTTTTTTTTTGTTTAATGGGACTAGCGACTTTCTCAAGTGTTGTCGGAGATCAATTGATTAATCAATGTTGCTGATGATCGCAATATGTCCTTTTCCTCTGACAAACATTGTCAGACTTTAATTTACAAAACGGGACCAAGGAGTAACGAGTCAAGGTCAAGACCTTTAGAGGCCGAGACCAAGACATAGACCTAATACGATCTTGGCGTTGTCTCTGTACTCCTTGGTCTCGGTTGGTGTGGTCTTGACTACAACACTACATATTTTAATGGACACATACTTACTGAAACAGTGAATCCAACACAGTATGTTTCTACATGAGGACATTGTGTTTAGGTATCTATGTATAGTGAACCTTCGTTTGTCGTGGGGGTTAAGCTCCAAAAAGAGCCCGTGATAGGCGAAATCTGATTTTTTTTTTTTAACTACTGTACTGTAGTGTGGCAAGGTGCAAACTACAGAGGGCCCCGGGCGGGATTTGATCCCACAACTCCCGGGTGAAAGTCGCACGCGCTAACCAGTCAGCCAAAG